>PVIC010004873.1:0-60490 GCA_004025085.1 Thryonomys swinderianus | reverse complement strand
CTTGCGAGGCATGCACCGGAACCACTGAGCTAACCCTCCGGCCCGGTGTGGTACTTCTTGAACTAAATCCCCAGCCCCCTCACCCTGCATTGTTGTATGTGGTTACTGGGGATCGAAACAGGGGCCTTGCACCTCCCAGGCAGGCGCTGGAACCATTCAGCTAAATCTCCAGCCCCAGATGCCCATTTTTGAATTTGGTCTTCAAATTTGGAGGAGTTAATTTTAAATAGTTCTTCATATATTCTAGATAGTAGTCCTTTGAGCTGGAAAATTTTTGTTCCCAAATTGTAGGTTGTCTTTTCACTCTGCTAGTGCTTTCTCTTGCTGTGCAGAAGCTTTCTCAAAAGATGAGATCCTGGGCCAGAGATTTAGCTCAGTGGTTCTGGTGCCTGCCTAGCAAGCACGAGGTCCCTGGTTTGATCCCCCATAACCACATACAACAATACCAAGTGTAGTGACTCACGCCTACCAGCAATCAGTACCACATACCACAATGTGGGACATGGTGGCTCATGCCTGTAATCCCAACACTCAGAAGGCAGAGGCAGGAAGATTGCTGAGTTCAAGGCTTGACTGGGCTCCATAGTGAACTCAGGGCCAGCCTAGCTACAAAGCAAGATTCTGTCTAAAAAAAAAAAAAAAAAAGATGTGATCCCAATTGTTGATTCTTTCTTCTAGTTTCCATGCTGTTGAGATTTTGTTTATAGTCTTTTCTTATGCCTATGTCTCCAAGAGTTCCATCTAACCTATCTTCTAGCAGTTTCAGTGTTCCTGTTTTAATATTTAGGTCTCTAATCCACTTTGATTTTAGTTTAATGCATGGTGAAAGAAATGGATCTACCTTTAATCTTTGGCATGTTGAAACAGTGTTATTCCAGTACCATTTGTTAAAGAGCTTATCTTTTTTCCATATTTGGCTATTTTGTCAAAGATGAGGTGACTTAGTATATCTGGAGTTGTTTCTGAATCTTCTAACCTGTTCTACTAATCCTGAGGTCTGTTACTTTGCTAATACCATGCAGTTTTTATCACAGTGGCTTCGCAGTAGTTTCAAATTGGGGATTGTGATATCCCTTGCCATGTCCTTGTTGGCTAGAATTGCTTTTGCTATTCTAGGTCTCTTGTGGTTCCAGATGAATTTATGAATTATTTTCTCTAGCTCTGTGAAATGTATTGTTGTGATTTCAATCAGGACTGTATTGAATCTATATAGTAATTTTGGGAGTATGGCCCATTTTCCTTGTATTACTGCTTTCACTGTGTCTCATAGATTCCTGTATATTGTACTGACAGTATCATTTAATTGTAGAAACTTTCTAGTTTCTTCTTTAATTTTGTCCGTGGCCCACTAGTTAAATTTAGATGTGTTTATGAAGTTCTTGGAATTTCTTTTGCTATTGATCTCCAATTTCAAGGTACTATAGTCTTATAAGGGGGATAATTTCAATTCCTTTGCATTTACTTAAACAAGTTCTATGAACTAACATGTGGTCTATTTTAGAGAATGACACATATGCAGCTGAGAAGAATGTGTATTCCAATTTTGCGGGGTGGAATACTCTGTAGATGTGTATTATGTCCATTTGTTCAAAAATTTGGCTCAGTTCTAGTATTTCATTATTGATTTTTTAATGTAGTTGATCTATTTGTGACAGTGGCATATTGGAGATCCCCACTACTATTGTATTAGTGCTTATTTGGCTTTTCATATCCATTAATATTTGTTTTATATAGGTGGGTACATTAACATTTGGTGTATATATATTTATGATTGTCATCTCTTCCTCTTGGACTGTTTCCTGTACAAGAATATAGTGACCTTTTGTGTCCCAGTTGACTTTGTCCACAAATATGATAGCCACTCCTGCTTTTTTTGAGGTTTCCTATTGCATGGAGAATTGTTTTCTATCCTTTCACTTTCAGTCTATGGATTCCTTTTTCAATTCAGTGTGTTTCTAGAATACAGAATATTGTTTGATCTTGCTTCTTGATCCATTCTGCTAGTCTATTTCTTTTAACTGGTGAATTGAGTCCATTAACATTGATGGGTATAACTGATATGTGTTGACTTGTACTTGTCATGATATTTTTCTATAATTGGTTCTTTTATTATTATTTCCTCCCTGTCATTTAATTTCTTGTTTTGTGTAGTGGTTTCTTTCTGTTAGGCCTCATGGAGTTGTGAGCCTGTCTTTTTCTAGGATATTGTTTAGGATTTTTTGTATTGCAGTTTGAATATTCATGAATTTCTTAGGTGTTCTTTGATGTGGAAGTATCTTATTTCCTCATCAGTTTTGAAGGATAGCTTTGTAGGATACATCAATCTAGGTTTTTTTTTTTTTTTTTCCTTTTAGGGCTTGAAATACTTCACTCCAGGCTCTTGATTTGAGCATTTGTGTTGTAAAGTCCGCTGTAATTCTGATGGACTTTTCTTTGCATGTGATGTTTCTTTCCTCTGCTTTCATATTTTGTTCTCCTGTTGAGATTCTGATATTGTGACTATTATATGCCTAAGTGTGGACTTTTTTTTAAATCAAGGTGAGCTGGAGTCCTGTATGCCTCACTTATCTGTAGTTGAATTCTTTTCTTTTGCTTAGGAAGTTTTCTGCCATTACATCTGTGAACAGTTTTTATTAAAATGTCATTTACACTCTTGTTTCTTTGTTGACTCCAATCAGTCTTAAGTTGTTCTTCTTTATATCATCCAACAGCTGCTGGGTTGATTTTTCATAGTCCCTTACTATTTTTAAGAAATCTTTCCTTTCCTCATTACTAATTGCAATCCTGTCTTCTATGTCTGAAATTTTGCCTTCAGATTCACAAGCTCTACTACATACACATTCAGTAGAATTTGTAATCTCTTGAATTTCCATTTGAATCTGTTTATTGGATTCCATTTGTTTTCTATGCTGGGATTCTATCACGTTCCTGAGGTTCTCTCACTCTCTCTCTTTTTTATCTGCTTCATTCACCTTGATCATCACCTGTGCTGTTATCTGAGAAATTATTTCTGATTTCATTTTTTTTCCAGATCCTCTTTTGTTGCAAATTCAGGAAGTCTAGGTGGTTGTGTTTCAGGGTGATCCATTTCATTGGTCCCTATTTTTCCCTTTGGAGATCTGGAATTCTGAGTTTCAGTCTGATGGGTTTTTTTTTCTCATTCTAATTTTTTTACTATTATTAGTGTTTTTGTTTTTCTTTCTGTGTTAATTTCTATAAAATGCTTATTGCAATTATCTTTCTTGCTAATATTTAGAACCCTATAGAAATTATTTCTTCTTGGGTCATCTTCCTGATATCATTGACCCTTCGGCCTCTTCATAAGTTCCAGCACAACTCCAGCACTTACAGTGTAGATGCAGATTCCAGGCCTGAGTCTTGTGGGATGGTCTACCTAGAAGTCAGCCTGTAAGCACTGCTCAGCTAGAGCATAGCTGCTCAGCATGGACCTTATCCAATCCCAGTCCCAATGCTGCTGCATACTTTACTGCTTAGATGCGGATTCTGGGCCTGAGTTTCATGGGATGGTCTCTCACAAGAAATCAGTGTGTAAGCACTTTTCAGCTGTGGCATAGCTGTTCAGTGCAGACCTTGCCCAATTCCAGTCCCAGCACCCTAGTAGTTTCTGTTTCTATGGAAAAGCTCCGGCAGCAGGTTTAAGAGGGTCGTGGTAACAAATGTTTTTTTTAGACATGATGAGCTTTATTGTAGAACATGTCAAAATCTGTATATATATCCAGGGAACTTCTAAAAAGTCTTAGAAAACACACATACACACACACACACACACACACATACACACACACGGAGAGGGAAGAGAATGAGAGGGGGATGTGTGTCTAGTTGTTTGGTGAGATGGCCCAAGTGGAACTATAGAGAACACAGGAGCCTGGACAATGAGCCTAGGGACCAACAAGTTTGGAGGACAAGAAGACAGGGGGTCAATGGAGATGCCTGGGAAGGAGGGATTGGCCAGGTGGAGAGCATTCTATTGTGTCAGATACATATTCTACTGTTTCAAATACTACTGTGCCAGAGAGTCAAACTGATAAAGACAGCAGGTCCAGTGAATTATGAACAAGGATGTTACATGCAATTCTGTGAACAATTTATGTGGAGTGATGGGGACAGAACCTAGACTATGAGGTAATAAGAAATAAGAAGGCATGAAGGATACACAGTAGCTAGAGGGGAATGGGATTAAAGAATTATCTAAATGGTTTATATTTGAACATAGCTGAACTCTCATCAAATAAAGCCTTTTTAGGTAATTCAACAAGTGTATATATGTGCAGGGCATTAAACAGCAGTCATAATTCTAATGCTTTCTAAATATTAATTTCTCTTAATTCTCAAAATCTCTGAGACAAGTTTAATTATTATGTCAATTTGGGAACGTGAAAGGTAACACACAGGGAGGTCAAATAAGTTGTCCAAAGTTACATAGTTCTTAGATGGTAGAGTTAGAATTTGAAAGAGTTAGAATTTGAACCCAAGCCAATCTAGCTTCATAATCCATGTTATTAACCTGTATACTCCTCTCTCATGCAACACAGGCAAGATACTCTAAGAGGATACGCTTGGCCTTAAGAAAGATAAAACTGCTAACATAAGAAAGATCAGGTTTCATGAAACACTGCATATTTTGGCAGGCCGATAAATTACTCAAAGTGGTGTGAAGTCTGCCATGTTCATCCCAGCATCTTTCTAAAAATAAAGAACATGTTGTATGGATTCCTTTTATTTACAATGATCATCTGATATCATAGAAAGAAAGTCATTTGAACTAAATGGATTTTCAAATAATTGGTTTCCTCTTAGAAAACAAATTCCTTAGGCATCTCACAAATCAATGTTGGCATAAGTGTCTTGCTGAACCTCCACATCTAGGAGGCTGCTGGAGATTGTTATTGATCACCATTTCCTTCCTTTGGAATGCTATTCAAATTAGGTAAAGTGTTTAGAAAGATTCTTTTCAAATCATGACTTTTTCTAAACTGACCTTGAATACTTTGTTTCCAAGAACAGTGATAATTAAAAAAAAAAACACAGCAGACAACAAAGCCAACCTCTAGAGGAAACATTTCTTAGTCTACATAGGAGAAATGACTGGGCCAAGTCCCAGTCTGAAGCCAAGGGGAAGTTCTGCCTGCGTCACAAGGAAATACAGTAGGTTGTCAGAAAGAAGTTCATTCATTCTGGCAGCTTACATACATTTTAAAGCAAACAGTATTTCCATTTTCATGTGTCTTTGAATATACAGAGGTTGGGAGAAAGACCAAAGACTTCAAAGTCCTGGATGTGAGACTTGGAATGGCCAACAGCAATGTAAAAAGGACCAGGGATTTCCCTTGGGTGGGCTCAAGATTTTTAGTTGTGAAATGAGGGAGAGAAGTGAAGGGGGCAGGAGGGTAGGGGTCAATTCTAAGACTCTTTTTATTCTTGTGTATACTAATGAATGACAGACAGGGGAGTATCAAAAACAGATTCACACCAACCCACTACATTTAATGCCCTGGTCTTTAAAGTTTGTTGAGGATAAAAGAAGAATGGATGAGGACACCATGTTTGGTGAGCCTAAGTAAAACCCTGCCATCTTGAAGAAAATGGGAACCAAGAGCTAGCCAAAAATATTGGACACAGGCTTGATAGACAGGACTAATTTCTTTGAAGTGATCAAAATTCAGCACCAATCTGAAGGAAAAGAGCACTAGTCCAAGAGGAGAAATGATAGCCTTGCTGGCCACAAGGGTGAAACAAAGCAAAGATCATACATGGAAGGGCATGTAAGGGTAGGGTGGGAGGGGTTTTAGGCTGAGCATACATCAGCCTTTCCCAAATACACATAGCTATAGACTATATAATTTAGAACATGTAATGTTTTCAAAGAAGTATACATATGACAAATACAGAACACAAACCACCTTGTGATGTTAATAATACACGTGCTGTATTTCAACATGAGCACACATTGTATTTCTTTCCATGATAGATATGTATTTATAATGCTGTGCTATTTATTAAGCATACTAAAAAAAATGGACAAAACAGACTTTGTAAACAAGAATTTGCTGATACTATTTTAAAACAAAATGAAAACAGTTTGGAAATAGAAAACAAGCACATCTTTTGGAGGAACATCAATATTTATTAAAATTTCAGATAATTAGTTTTTAAAGCAGCAAAAATGACTACTGACAAAAATGATTCACTGCATAAAAACTGGAAGTCCAATCCAGCTGAGAGCTGGTAAAAGCTGTACAGGAAACCAAATTTATTGGGAAGAATCTGAGAAGAGCTCAGTTCTCCAGATGAGGAAATACAGTTTCTCATAATTTTTGAATTTAGAATGAATCTGAAACTAGGAATGGTAAGAAAATAAAAGATGGAAAAAAGCAATTGGGAAGAAAAGAAAAATAATGCTCGTTTCTAAGAATGCTGCTGCTTTGTTTTATGAACTAGTCTATTTGTTTTGGCTCCAACTAAACTCAAGAATGTTTCTGCATATTTTACAGTGTAGTTTATAGACATCAAAGGAATAATCTCCCCTTTCATCATTATTTACACATAAAAATAATGCAATTTGTGGTGCATGTAAGATGTTACTTCTTAAAAAGCTCTCGAGTCTAATTTATTAATTGCTTGAGATTTAAAGTTAAACAAGGGTGAGATGCAAATCATCTGTTACTCTGAAATATTTTACCACCAAATCTTGTTTTATTAATGAGATGCTGAGCAGCCATATGAATATTTATTTAGGTGGTTGAGGGCTTTATGAAGAATCCTGGAGCAAGTGACTGAGACATAAAAGCAAAGGGTTCTGCCTCTCTTGAAAAAAATGGGGGCTGTTTCTTTGTTTTTAATTGCACTTTTTCCTCTGTGCTTCCAACATTAAAGCATTCCTGTAACCCACCAATCACCCCAGTTCTCTTGCTTCAAATCTTTAGTTTCAGCTGCTACTACTGCTACTATTTTTTTTTTTTTTTTTTTTTGAGACAGGGTCTCGCTTTGTAGTAGTTCAGGCTGGCCCTGAGCTCACTATGTAGCCCAGGCAAGCCGCCGCGAACTCAGCAATCCTCCCGTCTCTGCCTCCCGAGTGCTGGGATTACAGGCGTGAGCCACCACGCCCGGCACTGTGGTATGTGGTATTGATTGCTAGTGGGCGTGAGTCTCCACACGCTCAGCATTGCATGTGGTTACCGGGACTGAACTCAGGACCTTGCGCTTGCGAGGCAGGCGCCGGAACCACTGAGCTAAATCTCCGGCCCACCTACTGCTACTATTACAGCAACAGCCTCCTACTGACAACTCTGGAAGTAACACGTTAGTCTTTTTGGATGACACGATGGCATCGTATTCTTTTTTCTCAATTGTATACATTTGGCAAACATAATACATGTATCATATTAGGTTTATTTTGCTTAATTTATTGACTCTGATTCAGTTACTTAGAAATACTGTGTAAAGTCATATATTTTAACATGCTATATTATATATTTCTTTTGCAACAAATCCTCTAAAAATAACTTTACATAAATGTAAGAAAGAGCTAGAATTGCCTTAAAATGTTTCCATGATTTAGAAGGTATATTTATGTAGAATTAGTTATGATAATACAACTGTTTATCCAGTCTATTTTTAGAAAACACATATACACTCAAAAGCCATACAATGCATATATTCCAGTCCTTTGAAAATGTGTGCATGCATCTCAAACTGCACATATCAATGTAGGCTCCTGTGCAATGCAGTTAGAAAGACTCCTGAAGTAGGTGCTAAAGTTCTGCAGCACCAGAGATCATGTGAAACAGTGTCCACCCAGCAGGCTGGCTGGGAGCCATGCCAGTCTAGCCCTTTCTTCTCTCTCCTGCCTGTCTCTCTGATGTCCATCCCACCCTTAAAGCCACCTTCAAGCTGTATTCCTCAGGTTCCTAGATCACCTGATAGCTCTCTTCTTCCCTATTCTCCTTGAATACCACTTCCTCATCCTTTAAGTGTGATGATCTCATCTAATTGTCAGGAAGAACAGTCTGATTAGTTTCACAGTACAGCACCAATTACCTCAAGTGATTTAATATGAAGGATGCCAGTATTTTAAATAGGCATTTGATAACCCAAAGGCTTAGATATTTAGCAGCAGATTTGTAGGGGGAGAATGAAGTAGGGTTGTCTCAACTTCTTTTAATGCCAAACTTAATGCTGGTGCAGATTTTGGGGGTAAATGAAATGGGAACATCTCTTCTTTTAACATCAAAGTTAGTGCTGGTGTGCTTAAAGCTGTCTTAAAAGCAATCAACAATAGGTATAAAATATTTGGTAATGGGATTATATCCTTTAAATTGATTTAAGACTTTACTTTTGAGGGTCCAGTACTGTGCAGAAGCCAGATGTATGAGATATGAAAAATTAGAGAATCATTAGGTATTAATAAAAAGAGTTTCTGGGCCAGAGATTTAGCTCAGTGGTTCTGGCGCCTGCCTCGCAAGTGCAGGGTCCTGAGTTCGATTGAGGTAACCAGGGCATGGAGACTCACGCCCACCAGCAATCAATACCACATACCACAGTGCTGGGTGTGGTGGCTCACGCCTGTCATCCCAGCACTCGGGAGGCAGAGGCAGGAGGATTGCTGAGTTCCAGGCTTGCCTGAGTCATATAATGAACTCAGGGCCAGTCTGAACTACAAAGTGAGACCCTGTCTCAAAAAAAAGAAAAAAAAAAAAAGAGAAAGAGTTTCTGTAAGATCCCCAGAACCTGGGCAGTACGAAGAGCTTCATGGAGGAAGTGGATAAGACCTTGGGCTTGCCTCGTTAATACCTGGCAATCTGACAGATGAAGGGGCTGCAGGGCCAAAGAAAGTAGTTGCATAGTTTGAAATAGGCACCATGAATTGACACTGGACTCCAGGGCAGTGATAGTGTCATTCACATCTTGAGGAACAAATGAGACACCAAGATGGCTCTGGAAGCCAGGCAGAAGATTTGATCTTGATGTAATAAGCAATCCTCAACTTAACTAGTGACATTTTAACTTGTGATGCTTTAAGTAAGAACTTAAAGCATCTTCAAAAGATATAAAATGGGAAAGTCACATTTTTCCCAAATAGTAACATTTCCTACTTTGAGACCCTCTCAGGAGAGTTTCAATGTATGTGACATTCTGTACTCTTTAATCACCAAATATTGGCAAATTTTGCCTCATTTTCAAAGAAGCAAAATTCATTCTTTGTAAATAAAAACTCACAATAATTCGCTGTATAGATATATCATTGGTTTCCACCAGATTTTTGCTGAAACAATGCTGTTAATGGTGTCACATATCCTTGCAAATATATTCATGGGGTAAATTCTTAACAGTGGAACTCCTGGGCCAAAGGGACATACATTTAAAATGCTGCTCCATATGGTCCCACTGCCTTTAAAGAAGCTGCACTGGATTATTCACTCAGTCACAGTGGGACTGCACATTTCTCCTCAGCTCCCCCTTTGGATATTTTTCCAAATTCAAAATTTATGCCAATCGGAAGGCACCCAGGCCTCTCAAAACTTTGTACTATGATTTACATTTATGAGTGCAAATGAGCATATTTTTCATGTATTAGGTGGACATTAATGTTTTGTCTGTGAATTCTGTGTTCATGTCCTTTGCTCTTTTGGCCTACTAGGTTGCTATTCTTTCTTCTAATAATTTCTAAGCACTCTTTGTAAGGAAGGGAAATCATAGTGATTTAAGAATTCTCTGGCAGGGTTCTTCATACTAGAATGGCACTAAAAGACTTTGGCAGGGATGTGAGTTGAGAAGAGGCTGTTTTAAATCAATCACAAGTTGAGAGAGGCTCTGAATCAGGTCATATCAGAGGAATAAGAAATACATTCAAGGGCTCTGGTGACAGACTTGAGATAAATTGTGATGAAGGATAGAAGGACAAAGAAAGTTTCTAACAGGAAACAGAAAAACAGAGGGTAACCTGATAGTCTGAAAGGAAAAGCCAATTTTGAAGGGGAGATAATAATTCAATATTGTAGTTACTGGATTTGAAGATGTAGTGCATCCTCCCAAAGAAGATCACTTACAGGCAGTGCCAAGATACAGGACCTAAACAGGAATTGGGCTAGGGCTTCTGGTAATCATCTCTATAGAAGTGACAGCAAAAGTCACAGTAGAGGTGAATTCACTGTGGAAAGGAAAAGAAAAAGCAAAGCCAGGATGTACAGTTGAACAGAAAAAATAAGCAAAAGAAATGTTATGTAAGCCAAAATCAGAGTGAAGCTCTAGATCAGGGTTTTGTACAATGCAGACAACAGGTCAAAACCAGCAGCTAGCTCGCTTTGGTAAATATAGTTTTACTGGAACATAGCCATACCATTTTTTGACATTCTGTCTGTGGCTGCTTTCTTACCAGAGTGACAAATACTGAGCAGTTGTAATGGAGATGGTGTTATCTGAAAAAAATTAAAAATTTTTTTTTTGAGACAGGGTCTCGCTTTGTAGTTCAGGCTGGCCCTGAGCTCACTATGTAGCCCAGGCAAGCCTGGAACTCAGCAATCCTCCTGTCTCTGCCTCCCGAGTGCTGGGATTATAGGCGTGAGCCAACACACCCAGCAAAAAATTAAATTTACTAATTGCTTACTTACAGAAAAATTTTGATAATCTCTGTTATAGGAAGAAGATTGTTGGTTAATGAAATTAGATTATGCATGAAGTTAGAGAATGATTAGAAGTAGAAAAACATTGAATTTAGGGGAAAAGGCAAGAGGTTTGTATATTTACTACATTTTGTTGGGATTACAAGAGGACCTTTGAGGTTGGATAGAAGAGTTAAATCATATATCTCAGGTAAACAGCAAGAGGCTGGTAGGTAGCTAGAAAGTTACAAAAAATGAGAGTGGAATGTCGTCTATCTGCCTGTCTGACCATACACACCCTGTCATGAGAAGGCTGTCACCATGATCATGAGGACTACAGCTGAGTGTTAACTTATCAAATAAGTGGGGGACAGAGAACTATTAGAACAATGGTACCCTGGTGAAAGTTTACTAACTGGCTTTCAAAAAATTAGAATTTGTAGTCATGTGCACCAGTTTCATGCTGTCCCTATTGCAGCCCTTCCTGGGAGTGTGGCACCTGATTCACTCAAGCTAGTAAAGCCTGTGCCAGCATATCACAGACCAGAAGAATACACCTGGATGTTGCTGTTACCAATGAAAAAGCTGGGGATTGGGAAGGCAGGATCAAAGTGCTAAATCCTTCTAGGAATAAGTCCTGAGAAGCAAGAGACAATTTCAAGATAGCTAATATGAAGAGGAATAAATTTCAATGCTGACACATGGAAAAGGAGATTGATAGTCACCAGAAGATGAACAGAAACCTAGTTTTTGTCACAAAGATGGGCAAACAGCCAATTAAGTCAGGAAATTACAAAACTACTTAGTAAAATTAACTGGTTAATCATTATAAAGTCTTGTATTAACTACGATCCTTTAAAAGCCATTTCTTCTGAATATATATGTGCTTGTAAATATGTCTGTCTATAATTAAGTGTATATACACACAGGTAGTATATACTGAGTAATCAATAACTTTTGTTGTGGGGGCTTACATCTCTGTATTTGAACAATCACTTACATATATATGTCTGATGAAACAAATTAACTAAAACAGTTCAATGTTTTGGGCCACACAATACTAAAATTAACCCCATATAGTTGCCTCATGACTTTCAGAGTAGAATTTACCCAGTGATTGGTGAAGGGGAATCTGCTCTGTATTCTTTTAATCACTCTCACATGGATTTGCTGATCAGTGCTTCTTTAGCATGTACATGACAATGTTCTAAGTGTTAAAAATATTTTTTTGTAGCTCTTGAAGGAGTTTGTTTACTGAACAAAGAATGTTTTTCAAATGAATTTTGAAATAAAATAGAAAACTTCCAGAGAATAATAGAGGAAAGATATGGGTAAAATACTTCTGAGGAAGAATGGCTCATTTCTTCTCTGCTCATTTATTGTTATTGCTTCTCCTTACTCTAGGAAGCAAGGTCATACATAATTCGCTGTCACGTTGTACCCAAGCTTATCTTCCAGAGCATTCTTCCTGGAAAATGGCATGTACACTTTATGCTATGATGACTGAATGGCTCTGTCTTCCTTTCTGAGTGAGTAGGCAAGCCTTCTTGGGTGGGATGGAAAATACATTTCTATTCTTAGCATTATTCTAATTCAGGAGGGCACAAAGAAAATGCCACTTTCTTCTGTGTCCTTAGGATGTGCATGCAAGGGAGGCAAGTATTAAATAATGAACAGGTCCCAAACAAAGCCATTTGAGGCTAGGCATTGAGATTTCTTTCTGTTTCTCAGTGCTACTAAAACCCTACAATGAGGTTTGTAATTTTATTCTTTGAGAAATTGATTCCTGTAAGCTTTAACACAGTGAGAATTGCTCAATCTTATGAAATATTCTTTCCCCCCCTCAAGCCCTTCTGGTAACACAGACCAGATTTCTAGATGTCCTACTGGCAGTCGACCTTTTCTCGTGAACTCCAGTCAGTGGCCAAGGGAGAGAAGCTCAGTGCTTTAAAATCTCCTTTCTATGCCTGCAAGCAAAAATTTTACAACATTTCTCCTTGATATGAAATCTCTGCTTGGACATCTGGCTTCACAGTGAGGAACTTTCAATACACTGGCTTCAAAGAAAAGACAGCCTGAGTGCCACAGTGAGGCCAGAGAATGTTCCACAGCCCTGCATAGAACTATTCCTAACATTTCCCCAAAAGAACTTCTGCGAGCTCAGCGGGTAGTGCTAACATTTCAACGGCTTGGCTTTGGCCTACAGCATTTTGTGGAATGAGTACAAAATGTGCTCTCTGATGATATATACAAGGCATAGGGGATTCTATTCGAATCTGCCTGATGAAGGAAAATGTATAATTATTACCATAAAATCTGAGTTTTTACCTCATATCTGCTGTATCAAAAAACATTTATGAACTTGATGCCATTAGCGACACAACATGGGGGTAAAATGACATTATTAGTTATCACAGCCTTGATTTGTAGGCAGCAGTTTATTCACCATATTTATAGCACTTTCACTGAAATAAGAATTGTAGTGAGTGTTTGCTTTTAGTTTAGTTGCTGAGAATATGAATTAATAAAAACATAGGTCACAATGTTCTGTCTGCATCCCTGAAATCCAGAAATCCTCTGAACCACAAATTCTTTTTTAAAGATTGTGGTTAAAGTGTTGGCCAACAAAACCTGATTAATGTTTTGAAGGTACTTATAGTCTATTTGTCTCATTTATCAGGCATATTTATGCAACTCATGTTCATTCAGTGGGCCTCAGGACAGTGTACTAACCAGACCCTTTTGGGGAAAGAGTACAAGCACTGAATTAGCTTTGTAGGGTCTGCAGATTTTGATTTGCAAACATAGTCCATCTCAGGGATTTGGATAAGGGATTGTGGATCAGCATAAAAATGTGGCAAAAACTTCATTGAGAAGACGATCAGCTGGCACAAGTTTCTCATTCTATATTTCACATGTGAAATGAAACTCCAGTTTTAAAGAGAAAGGAAGCTTTACCCACACTGGCTAATGAGCCCTGGAGGCCAGGCTCACAGGAGCATGGCATCCCTGTCGGGGCCTGCAGCCATGGCTGAAAGGAGGATAACACAGATAAGTGGTTCTTCACACTGAACAACCCCAAATATGTATTTACCACATTAGAAATTAAAGCAAGTAGCCGGGCGTGGTGGCTCACGCCTGTCATCCCAGCACTCAGGAGGCAGAGACAGGAGGATCGCTAAGTTCCAGGCTTGCCTGGGCTACATAGTAAGCTCAGAGCCAGCCTGAACTACAAAGCAAGACCCTGTCTTAAAAAAAAAAAAAGCAAAAAAACAAACAAAAAAAGAAATTAAAGCAAGTAATATTAAAAAATGCAATCACTTTGAAAAGAAGTAATGAACCCATTATGGATAAATATAAATACCATATTTAGGGAAACAGTATCTGTTTTATATTTCTGTAAATACTTTTTAATATCTGGCACAATAGAAGACAGTTGGATTTTTATATCTGCTCATAGTCTCTTGCAAAATGTTGGTGTGGATTCAACTATTGTAAAAAAACCTGGTGTGACACAGAAACGTATTTAGAAAAGGAAGGAGTATTTTAGTAGCCTCTCAGAAGATTGCAGATATTCTTTGTTACTAAGTCAAAACTTGAGAAATGGAAGTTTCTTAAAAGTTAGTTGCAACATAGAATTAAAACTGCAAGTGAACTGTTTTGTACAGTCACACTAACACCCATTGGTCTCTTTGTACCTTGGATGGGTCTTTTAATCATGCATGGTTTTATAATATCAAGTATTGAATTTAGAAAAATGAGAAAACATTCAGAAACATGGGTCAATAAGTCATAAATCTTCCAAATATTGATACATTTCATTCCTTTCCCACTATTTTCATCCCATTTATATCACTCACAATACCACCAATTTCATCAAAAACTCTTGAGTACTGGGAAGCTGTCAAGCTCACAGTGGTGCTACTCCTTTTCCAAAATTCAAGATTTTTTTCTTGAAAGCACAAATTTTATCATGTGCAACAATACAGTCAGTTGTTATCCTTGAAGTGCAAGTCTTACTTTGTTCATTTTCAAGAAAACACCTGCCAATACTCAAGAAGAAATAAGCAGGTTTTCTGCCTATCATTCTTTTAGAGTAACTAGAGTTCAGCTCACATTTGGATGCTGATCTACTTTTGCTTGAGACAATTGTCTTCAGTATGTGACAGCATATGTGCTTCCTATCCATTTTAGGAAATACTCAAGATCTCAGATTTAATAAAATACATTTTATTGCTTTTTTTTTAAAACCACAAGTATGTGGGTGGCAAAGAAAATAATGACTACTAGTATGGTTTGGCAGGACTACCAGTTTCACCCACCATCGCTTTTAAGTCACCAGTGTAAATGTTAACAGTGAAAAAGGCAAAATGATATCTTTGTGCTGTTATGGAAAAGGTTTGACTTTGCGGAGCCCCTGATAAGGTCTCAGGACCCACAGGAGGCCAAGGACACCTTGAGAACTTCTGTCACAGAATATATGCTTTATCCTGTCCTGCAGGCAACAGAAAGCCACTGACAGGTTCTATGTTATAAACATTTTAGTATTTTTATTTCCAAAAGATCACCTTATCAATGATGCCATAGACAGATTTGAGAGGGTCAAATTACTGGTGGTGATTTTAGGTAACGGATTCATACCAGGCAAGGTCAAAGGTAACACAGATCTAATTAAGAAGGTGGTACCTAGTGACTAGGGAGTGGAGGAGGATGTGTCTGAAGATATTTAGGAATAGTCATTAAAGCAGACCTACAGGCAAGGGGAGAAATTCTTTCATGAGAAAATCCAGGAATCTAACTTCAGTAACTAGGTAGATGATGGTGGGAGTTTAATTTAGATAAACAGTACAAGAAAAAGAGTATGTTGGGACTAGAGGAAGAGCAAATTCAGTTTATGAGATGTCCAGTTTGGACTACCTAAAGACTATCAAGGTGAAAATGTTCAGTAGTATTTGGAAATGTGGGTTGAAAACTCAAGAAAAAAGATGAAAATTTAAAATTCACTTAGCTGGAAGTTTACATAAGGCAAGCAACTGTCCAGGAACATCATAAACCATTATTTGAGTGAGAGAAGGAAAAGGGGGAAGCAGAGAGAGAGGAAGAAGAAGTAGAACGGAGGACAAGAAAGGAGCAGGAAGGAGAAAAGGAAGGAGGAGGAAGAAAGAGGAAGAGAAGAGAGGGATGGAAATGAGAAGAGTTTCAGAAAGACTGATGACCCAGCAAAGTGCTGCCACAGAGCTAAGGAAGTTTTTAGAGACTGGTTGTGTGTGGATCAAATTCATGTTTACAGTTTCCTACTAGAGGGGATATACAATAATCTTTCTGCCCTTCCTGCTGACAAAGAAGTGAAGCTTTTTTCTACTATCCTCTTCTACTTCTCTAATTCAACCATGAAGGGATACCCCAGGCATCTCCAACTCCAAAGAGAGCACACAGACACACAGAGGTGCCCATTATCCAGTAAACAGCCTGGTGCCAAACCTAGGCAATGGGTACTATAAACCCACTAACTTTAGTGATTTACAGACCTGGTACATGAAAAGCAAAAGCTATTAAAAGTCATTGAGTTTTGAGCATTTGTTTGTTATGCAGCATTACTGTGCCAATTACTGACCAATACAAGTTCCTTGCTAAGTATTATTTTAAAAAGTCAAACAGGCTCCTAAAGTTAGATGGATTTTTCCTTTAAATAAATAGGATAAAATGTAGAATCTAGGGGTACAGTTCAGAGGTAGAGCACATACTTAGCATGGCAGGTCCTGAGTTCAATCTCCAGTACAAAAACAAAACAACAGTGAAAACTAGCAAAAGTACACACAGAAAGATGTAGGATAGTAGGTCCTGAGTTCAATCTCCAGTACAAAAACAAAACAACAGTGAAAACTAGCAAAAGTACATACAGAAAGATGTAGGATAGTAATGTCCATACACTACATAAAACATCATTAATAAAACCAGCGGTCAGTGAGAAAGGAACACAATTCTGGAGAACACTGCAGAGTTGCACAGTGGTTCTACTTCAGATCAGCCAATGTCCCACAAAATCATTCTTTTGTTATGTGCCAACAAAATTCTGACAATTCTTATTAATGTCACTAAGTCTGGATTTTCCTTTTTGGGCTGAGACAAAAGGAAATGTTTTGTGATAAAACAGCAGGTTAATATAAAAACTGATTATCTGTGAAGGAAGTGAATGTCTCAGGACCTCAGGGCTATAAAAATGTAGATAATTCAAAATTCAAAGGGTGGAACATGCCCCTTTCTAGCTCACTAATATAAACCCTGAGACACAGTTAGTGAAGTCTCAAAGGGAGATCAGTGAGCTCAACATGACTGCATGCTTGCCTCTGCTCTAGCTCTTCCTTTACCTTCCCCCAGGTCGGAGAACACACAGACATGCTCCAGGTTCATTTCCCAACAGAAAAGAGAATCTCTATGCTGATGAATACTTGTTAATGAATTCTGAAAACTTACATGTCTCCTGGTTAATTACCAAATTTATCCTAGTACAGGTATCAAACTTAGATAATAAAGAGAACTTCTCAAGAGTCCATCAGGAAAAGCAGATCATTTATGTAGAAGGTCACTGAGGCTCTACTAGCTTTTTACTCTAATACAGCATTTACACAGGGTAGACATGACTCCATGCTCATGAAACAGCAATCCAAACATGAAAGTTAATCAGCAGATATTCTCAGACATGACAAATCTCAGGACTGAGAGGTTCACTTACAGACTATTAAGAATCAAATCAATGTGAAACCTCTGGGGATGAAGACATGGCAAAAAGCCTAGATATACCATCCATTTACATATAGCATGATTTTCTCACAAAGGGTGACAAACTATGAACATTACAAGTCTACACAGTATGAAAGAAATGACACCAAGGTAGACTCAGGAAGAAGGGTTGGGAGAGGAAGTACAAGGGTACAAATGTACTTATTTTTTTCAGCCAAAAATCAATATAAGAAACAAAAAAAATAGTTTTTTAGAGAAGGTGTCATTATGTAGACCAAAATGGCCTTGAATTTGAGATTCTCCTATCTCAGCTTCCTGAATGCTGGGATTACAGGTGTGTGCCATAATGCCCAGCAAAAAATAGAATCTTGAGTAGTATTCACTGTTCAAGTCTATTTAGCTTTCCTTTCTTTTTTCCTTATATCTAATAACAGGATATCTAAACCATGTTCATCTTAATTTTATGGTGATTATTTCTGATGGGTACAAATGGCAATGACTGAAAATCTTTTAGTTAATTTCTTCTGTATTTTGAGCTCTCTGTCATGAACATACGCTTTTTTCCATTTTTACAAAAACAACAGAAAATATTTTTTTGAAAGAAGGATGCAAATATGCCACATAATAAAGGAAGTTGGCTCTGGGTTGTGGGAATGTAAGTATTTTCTTCTTTTTGTGCAGCTGAAGAATAAATGAGAAATGGTAACTGGACCATTAGTTACAAGTGCAGTGAATTTAAGATGATCTCCAAATCTCTGTCATTCCTCTCACTGAGAGGCACAGTTGTCCCTTCTGTTCATTCCTGGACTAGTCCTGTCACCTGTTTGAACCATAGAATGGGTGGAAAACACTGAATCTCCCAGCTCTGACCCCCAGGGAAAGGCTGATGTGCCACCACCTCTGATCAATCTCCCTCTTCCATCCTAGCCACATGTAAACTACTCTATAAGAGACAGTGGCCATGTGAGAAAGGCCTGGACCCATCTCCAACACTCCAACCCTAATCAAGCTTCTTACTACCTAACATCATAAGATATTGCAGGAAAAACTACCCAGCTGCCCCTGCTCAAATTCCTGATGCCAAGAATCACAAGGATGTAACATAGCTGTTGCTGTAAGCCACCAAGTTTCGGGTGTCTTTATATGCAACAGAGATAATTCATTTCATAAGCTTTACATTTAGAAATTAGATAAACAATATGTAAGCAACAAAGATTTTATTACTTCTTATTGCAAGTGTGTTTATATTTAATACACATAATAAGAAAAATCACCAGAAATCCATCATTCAGAGATAGCTACTAATGAAATTTTGATACCCAACTGCAGTCTTTTTTCTCTTGATAATACTTTCATTTTAAAAAAAGTTCTTATGTACTTGTGTTGTATGTGTCATTTGAATGGAAAATAACTCCTGGCATCCTCAGCATTCTTATCATCTTTCATAGACCTCACGCTTTAGTTTTCTTGAGATGTTGAGTGATACAGATAGGGGATTGAGAATGCTGGCAGCACAGGTGCCTTGCACATAACAGGAGCTCAATAAATAGTTAATTGAATATATTATCTTGCTCAATGAATGGTAGGACAAGCATCTTCTTGACTAGCTAACATTGGCTCAGTGCAACTCCTTAATCATCACCTTAGGGCAAATTCTGGAAATAGGTCAAAGACTAGGGATGTCTCTCAGGCAATTTAATAATGATAGGCATTGCCAAATTATCCACCAAAAATGTTTTATCAAGTTATGTTGCATAGACTGGTTACCCTTCAGTGGATTTTAGTAGAGTACTTTATACCTCAAGTGCTCTCTAAAGTATTTCTTCACTATTTATAGAGATAGTAGGTCCCGATAGAATGATTACTGGATTTACTCTTGATCTGCACTGACCATCATCGTGAGCAAGCCCAGCTCATCACCAACCAGAAGGTAAAGTGAAGTGTGATTCGTGATTAATCATGCACGCTGCTATTCGGAATTACTGACTGTATCTGCAGACAAATGTATTTTGTTCCAGAAAACTGAGCCTCAGGGTGACTGTGTCTCTCTGAGTATCTTTGTCTATCCAAGTTATCTATATATACAAAATATTCATATATAATTATAATGTTCCTCAAATTTTGTATCATTCAGACAGATGGAAGTGTAAAATATGGATTTCCAATTTTATTTGGGCTCTTGATCATTTGAGTTACTTTTAAAATGCACAGGGTACTGAAGTATAGTTTAGAATCTTAAGGAAGACAGACTGTGACGAACTGGCCCCGACAATCATTAGGAATATGGTCTTGGGCTGGTTATTTAAGCTCAGAGCCCCATTTCCCCATTTGAAAGATCAACATGATGGAAATACTTCCCCTAGAGATTCTCATCAGGCCAGGAGAAGTCAAGGTGGAAAAGTACAAAAGGAGGAAGCTGAAAATTCAGAGCGCTAGAGCTGCTGGAGTAATGGAAAGCAGTGTTCATGCAGTGGGGCTGAGAAGTTATTAGCTAACGACCTCTTACCAAAACCTAGAAGGTCTGCAGGGTTGAATTTGCCACAGGTGACAAAGGAAGCTTTGGCCGTATCAATGAAACATGGATCAGGTAAGCCTCAAGGAACTGTTCTAACTCTTGCTTGACAAACACTCAGTGATGTTAGTGAAAAGGAAAGTTAGTGAGCCAGCAAAAATGTCCCTAGAAGCAAAGGAGAGAAGAATACTGGGATATGGCCATAGCAGCTGGACCACACTTCTTCAGTAGAGGAAAGGATAGGTTTTCTGGCAGCCAGAAGCTATAGCAGTAAAATAAAAACCTCTACTTGGAAATGTCCAACATCAAGACAGTCAAATGATATATTCTGAAATTGGGGTGTACGGGTAGGTATAAAGTTAAAAGGAAGTTTCCTTTTTAAAACAGTGGCATAAAACTATCTTTGATCTTTTCTAAAGACTGAGTGCTATGTAATAACTCAGATTTTGAAATACAGTAACTTAGAAGACATTTGGTCATTTTGTTTCACGTAATTAGTTTTCAGAAGTCATAGATAACAAGGAGTTCAAGAGGGGAAATATTATTTTAAATCTTAATTAAATGAGGTAATGAACACACGATGAATGAAAATGTTTGGTGAGAACCTGGCACATAGTACCAGCAATAAGACCAGCATGGCTGGAGATAGGGCCAGTGGTAAAGGACTTACCTAGTAAAAACCCAAAATAGAATGAAAAAAAGCAAACTCATTCACTTTAACATAATCTAACAGTGAAAAAAAACCTGAGATGGGTGTGGTGGTTTACGCCTGTCATTCCAGCACTCAGGAGGCAGAGGCAGGAGAATTGCTGTGAGTTTGACATTTACCTGGGCTACATAGTGAGTTTAGGGCCAGCCCGAACTTCCTAGTGTGACCCTTTCTCAAAAAACGAAAAAAAAAAAAAAGCCTGAAGTACATCTTAACTTCAGGTGACATACAGCACAAATGGTTTTTTATATGTGTATAGACATGCACAGACTGCCATTTTTTAAAATTTAGTCTTTATGATTTCAGACTTTGTTTAAAAACTAGGATCTTTAAAGAGTGTTCTCTTTCAACAGGCAAACAGGTTAAAACTAAGAATAAATAAAAACAGTGCCGGAAATTTAGCTCAGTGGTTCCGTCACCTGCCTGGGAAGTTAAAGGTCCCTGGTTCAACCCCTGGTTACCACATACAATACTGGATGTGGTGGCCACGCCCACCGGCAATCAGTACCACATACCACAAATGCTGGGTTTGGTGGCTCCTGCCTGTAATTCCAGCACTCGGGAGGCAGAGGCAGGAGGATTGCTGAGATCAAGGCTTGCCTGGGCCACATAGTGAGCTCAGGGCCAGCCTGAACTACAAAGTGAGACTCTGTCTCAAAAAAAAAAGAGTAAATAAAATAGGAAATTATACTAATTGCAATTCTTTCAAGATTTATCTTTAAAAAACATTAGAATGATGCTGTTAAAGAGTGACCAGTAACCTAATTTATACATCCCCTTGCTTATACTGTGGGATTCAATTCAATTAAAAATTGAAAATTACTTACCATTTCATATTTGAACATAAATGGAAAAGAAATTCACTTAAAATGAAATTTGTATATAACTGAAACAATTTTTTAAAAGTATGCAGTTCAGTTCATGCAAGTCATATAGATAAACAGGTACATCCTCTGTATTTGTAAATGAAAAAGGCTTGAAAGATATTTTTAAATTACCAGATTATGAAAAAGAAACATCTTTTTTTTGGTCTCACAACACATGCAGAGAAAAAAGCTCAGAGGTGGTAAGAAAGGAGAAAAATGTCATTCACGAAATCATAAATTCTAATGTATAAAGGGAGAAGTCTTGTTATAATGGCCTTGAAGGTTTTGTCCATCTCTTTAGGCTTTTTATTTTGCTCAATACTGTCTAGGCTTACAGGGTATGTGTACAAAAAAAGCTTACAGAACACTAACTTTTCCTTAAATTACTCAGATTGCCTACAATAGGCCATAGAAAAGGAAGATGGAGAGTTTAGGCAGGAAAAGGCAATGATAAAACCCAAATTTCTCTTTTATTTTTCTTTGCTCTGCATGATTACTCTACATTCTTTAAGTATTGTTACAGCAAAGTCACTGAAAAATACTCTTTTGCTGGGAATTCTTTAAAATTTTTTGTTCTCTTTTAAGCCTTATTTATAAAGGTTTCCAGATGCTTATCCTCACAGATTAAACACAGCATGATGTAGACATTTACAATAATATCCACTGCTATGAAGCCAAGAAAAAAACTACTTTGAGATCTAACTGACTATCACCTAAAGAATCAGATTCAGGGAATTTTCTGTTGCTATTAAGGTGTGATTCTCAGAAGCCATCTGGAAACAACCTAAGTTCTCAGCAGCAACAATCGACCCTGTACTATGTCAAAGCACATCAAATGCTTGGCATTCCAAGCCTCCAACAAATGGGTTACTTCTCATTATGTGAAAGGATGTGGGCAAAGAACAGAATGTAAATTGGAAGCTGACTTCTGAATGTGTTAGGCAGCAGTCCTAGGCTGAAACAGTCATTCTAATTTCAAGAGACAATTCCAAAGTGGTTCTCAAGAGAAAGGATAAGGTATTTTTTAAATACTTGTTCAATGTGAATGGACTGGGTTTGCCAAAAATGACTTTTTATGCTGGCATGCAAACTCTTAGAAGGAAGTCAGCCTGAGTCACTGGATACATCAAAAGTAGAGTCCAGTGAATGGAATTACTGAAGGCTGTATGAGCAAGCCGGATACCTGCATTCATCTGCCCACTGCTGGGATTTCAGCCTCCTAATTACATTAAAGCAGCTGGTAACACTGGTTACTGAAGTCCTCAGATTACCTTGATTGCTCGGTCATTATCTCTAATCAGCTGCTTCTTCTCATCTTCAAACTTTTGTATAAGATCCTGGAGCCGCCTCTCTGCAGCAAGCTGCTGCCGGCTGCTCTCTTCTTTCAGAGAGGAAATGGTTGTCTGAAGTTCCGCTATGATCTAAAATGAAAACAGCATGCTATAACTGCAAATTCCTTAGTGAGAAGCATCTTATTTTACATGTATTTATGCTTAACAAAAGAATGGACTTGGCAAAACTCTATTCCACAAACTAAATATTTTCAATTAACATATTGTACAGTACAATGCATGAAATTCCACACAATAAAAAGACTATAATAAAACTGTGAATGCTGAACAACTGCTGAACCAAATATATTTGGAAGACATTTCCACTATAACATTCCACAATATTTACTCATCAGAAGAAAGAACATCTGTGATTTCAAAAATATGAAAAGCATCAGATTTGAGAAATATACTTACTAGAGTGAGAAATGATATTCTGCCTGTCCTAAGACTTTGAACTATAATAATCAAAGAAAATAATGAGCAGAGTTCACTCCTCAGGTCACCTAATTCTACATAATAAATTTTGGGTATTCATCAATGTCTGTGTGTTGTGTTAAGTACTTTAAATTCAGGTCATTTACTACTGTGAGAAAGTATTATTATTATCACCTCACATTGGTAAGTGAGGAAACAGCAGAGAGGGGTCACATATTTTACATCGTGGAGGATGACATGCAGCTAAGGAGACGGGAAGGATTTTAATCATACAGTCAGATCCATCTCTGCACTAATGGGTTCCTCTAACTAGCTGACATTGTCTTTTCTTTTAAACAAGATTTTGTTGAAGAGAATACTATATTTCCAAATACATTGTCTTCCTAACTGATGGGCTTATTTTGGTTCAAACAGCGCCGCTTATAGACTCTGCTAGCCTTGTCTACATTGAGAATAGGTTCCCTCCAGGACAGGTTTTCCTCCCCTTGCTCAGATTAGCCATCTCAGGAGGAACTCTCATCTTCACTGTCCGACCAAGAGCACTACCCTTCCTTCAGTTTGGATGAATCTATTTCCTTTCAAATTCAATAGTAGTGATTTTTTAAAGGCAGGAAATGGTTTATTCTAATAAAAGAAAAAACTAAAATTCTGTTGGTTCTACAAGAAAGGAACCAGTTAGTGAGAAACACTGGACTAGTTATCTTTCTTGAGCTTAGTTTTTTTCAAGTACTATTTGGTCAAATCCAAATCACAGAACTGTAAAATGATAACTGAAACCATGTGGAGCAACCCAAAAGCCAAGGCCTATTGAAATATTGGTTATTACTACTAATCTTTACCTAGTATTCTTACAAAAAATATGGAGTATTTATAGTCTTAGAAGTACACAAATTCAGTGCAAAATTTTTAATATTTAGACCTTGCAAATGATCAAATATTAAGATAATGGTGAAATGATAAAATACCGAACAGCAGTAAGTTAATATTAAGTGCAAACTAGGGCTTTCTACTTTGAGTGGAAGAATTCATTCACTGAGAACAGAACAGTGGTCATCTATTTTCTGAATTTTGGTTAAATGTTGTTTCCATCCTGGCACCAATTCATTTAATTCTCATAGCATTTTTATGACATGGGAAAAGTTAAATTTGTATGGACAATGCTAAAAACGGAACCACAGAACAATCAGTTTCTGGTCACTGAGCCAAAGAAGGTAGGGAAAAGAAAGAGTAAGTCTTATTTGGTCTAAAAAATAAAATTAAGATTGATATTTTTTACAGATTCAAACTATAATAAAACCACAATATTTAAGTGTTTCAAACTGAATAAACCATACTTTTGTAGAAGTGGTAGGTTTAATCCCATAGGATGTGTTCAGGTCTAAAGAATTTTTATCATATGTGAATTCATTTATCCCCACCTATAGTCATGCAGTCTATTCTTAAAGTGCAAAATCATCTATTTCTTTAAAAAATATATACCAAAAAACTAGAATAGGGATTACCATAAGTGACTAAAGACTGATAATAGAAAGTATTTGGGGATATTTCAAATGATCACAAGGGTCTGAAAAAAGGACATTTCTCATTTTCAGAAAATTTAGGGCAAGGGTACACAAAAAGAAGTAAATGCAGATTTGGGGAAGATTCAAGACAAGTCTGGGATGTTCTGAGGAGGGCAGGCTTGCTTTTGCATGGGAAATGAAACCTTCCCTTCTTTGGGGGAATAATGAGATTTCTATGGGGAAAATAATGAGAGTATATTTGGAAATCTATTTTTAAAGCTAGGGAAACTTATGAAGGTGACATAAGGGAGAGAATGTCAGGTAAAATACCATGGCTAGACAAATTGGATATAGAGAAGCAGCAAAAATAAGGGTGATTTAAAAAAAAACAGGATTTAATGTTTACTTACAGATTGAGAAATAATGCTATGAATCAGATTAATACATATGCCTTAGGTAGGGAACAAAGCATGGAACTTTAGGTCTGTTAGATGTAGATGTAGAATATAATAAAATGGATTATTATACAGAGCATAAGAAATAGTAGCAGCACAAGGCACATAACCAGCATTCAATATTTAAGAAATGGGGCTATACTCATGTTAAATAAGAAAAAAATTCATTACTTGTCAAGGTATATTGAGTTAATATAGCCTTTCCACACACTAGTAATAAAAAGTTACTAAGAAAAGTGAAAGTAAATATACATAATCATAAATCTTCCAGTTTTGGGCCGGAGGGTTAGCTCAGTGGTTCTGGCACCTGCCTCGCAAGCGCAAGGTCCTGAGTTCAATCCCCAGTAACCACATATAATGCTGGGCGTGGAGACATGCCCACCAACAATCAACACCGCATACCACAATGCCGGACGTGGTGGCTCACGCCTGTAATCCCAGCACTCGGGAGGCAGAGGCAGGAGGATGGCTGAGTTCGAGGCTTGCCTGGGCACCATAGTGAGCTCAGGGCCAGCCTGAACTACAAAGCGAGACCCTGTCTCCAAAAAGCAAAAAAAAAAAAAAAATCTTCCAGTTTTGATTAAATATAATTTAAAACCATAAAACAAAACATCACCAACCAAATGTTTACTCTGCATTAGCTAGAAAAAAAGTGAATTGGAATATTTTCATATAGATATAAAAATTAATATTTTGGAGAATCAATAACTGTTTTGGACTAATGGTTTAAGCAATTTAACCTATGAAAGTAAAAAGAGTAATATCTACGATGAACCACATAAACATTAGGGGTCTCATTCAAGGACTTCAGAATAAGAGGACACAGGGTCTGGGATTTAGCACGGTGATTCTGGGACCCGCCTCGCAAGCACAGGGTCCTGAGTTTGATCCCCAGTACAAAAAAAAAATGTGTAATAAAAACAACAGGATTCTAAAGGTTAAATTTCATCTTTAATTCATTCTCTTGTTTTTTTAGATTGTAGTGTGTTTCAGATTTTTCTAAAACTTTAAAAAATGCAACAGGCAACCCAAACAACACTTTGGAAAGTTAGGTGAAAACTGAAAGCCCTTACCAAGTGAGCAAGAGCAGCTCCTCATTACCCTTTGCATTCTTGGAGGCCCTTAGTGAGCGACAGGATGTCAAGATGAGTGGAACATGTGGTACATGCCTGCCTGGGTAAAAACCTGCATCAGGCGGGGAAGATTGCATGAGGCAAGGGGACCCCTTGTTTCAGCAGGAGTGGGCTTGGGCGGCATCCCAGTCTTCAGCTGTACATATTCTTGCAAAATGGCACTATCTTTCCTTGGAAAATGGTTGCCAGGTGACTGAAGGGAGTAGGGGAACTGCACCCAAACTGACAAAGTTTAACATATTATTAGCTAAAAAGAACAAACCTGTGACTCTGAGGAGAATGATAATTCAAATGTTGCCTGCACAGTGACTGGTGAGCAGCTCAGAAGGCTCACAGCTCTCAGGGCACTCAGGACCTAGTGTACATGGTCTACTAGGCCTTAAAGGTTGATAACATCTCAAAGATTAAGTAACTTCCTTTGGAAGAGGGACATATTTAAATTTTTTTTCAAATTTAACCTGATTCTCTCCTGAGTGTCAAGACATTCATCACTAGTCCATTCATTTTGAGAGGGAGGTTTTAAAGTGTGATAAAAAGAGTTAAGCAAGTTTGCTTCTGGCATTTTCAACAGCTTAAGTTGGACATTCCAGCAAACTAGCACTGAAAAGTGGAAAAATCCAATCCATAGTTGTTTCTTAATGTTCATTTAGGAACAATCTTTCTTGGAAATAACTTGCACTGTAGACAGTTGTCCACATGCACCTGGATGGATATAAATACCTAGGGATATATTCATATGTAGAAGTATTTATATGTATTCCAAAATGAGAAACAAAATATCATCAGTGTAAGGTTATCATCCTTTCATGGAGACAGACTTTTATTATGTTTTTTGTCCTCTTTTTTAGGGTTTGTCTTGTACTATCTTTTCATTTGTGAAATGATAGGTGTAGTGTGTGATAGCTGTTACTGGCTGATTTTCACACACCTCCTTCTCCTCCATGTCTTTACTTGGGAAAATAATTAGCAACCCTATGTATCTTCAAATTTTACAGAGAATATTTATTAGGTTTTGAACACTGCAAAACATAGTGTCTTAGTAAATAATTTATTTTCTTCAAAACTGCTTAAAATTCTCCCTGTCTTCTTTCCTATCTCTATTGCAACATTGATACTGCTACTAAAATTGCTAACAGTTACTAAATGCTTTAGTATGTATGAGGTAGCATGCTAAACACATCTTTTGCACTGTTTTACTTAATAGTTAAAAGTAAGTTTTAAGGCAAGTATTACTGTCTAATTTGAAAAATGAAGAAACTAAATTCCAAAGAGGACAGGTAAAGTGGCCCAAAGTCATACAAGTGGTAGGACTGGTATTCAAACCAGGTGTGTGGACTCCAAAGCTTGGGCTTTCTTCTATACTAACTTACATGTAATTTGCTTTAATGTCACCTAATAAGGCTTCTTCATGCATTCCTTCAGATAAACTTAAGTACTCTCATTTATACCCTCATTATTCAAGCATTTTTATTAGCTATCTTATATCTTGCTCTCAGTCTGACTCGCCCATTGAACATAAAGCTAAATAAGCAAGGATGTAGGTGTGTGCCAGCTAGAGATTTCTCATCTTGTAGTTTAAGCTTTAGTTTTTGGAGCAGTAAGATTTCCTTTGAATAAAAGAGTCTCTATGTTTACTTCTCAAGGGCTGGAATAATGACAATCAAGCCACAATCATCATCTCTTATATAAACATATCTGAATTCATTTAGACAAACCATTTAAGCTTTCCTAATGGGATGAGAATTATATAAGTACATTTTAGAAATAGTTGTAGGGCTGAAGACATTCCCTGACAACTACCACCAAATTTTAATATATAAGAAAAATTGCAAGGGCTTGGGCCAGATTTCCAATGTCAAGGTTCAGAATTTCCACTGTAAGTCAGAACCAGACTGAGTCCTGGCTTAGTCATTTGCGAACTTACGTGATCTAATCTGAGTCTCACTTTTCTCCATTGGAGAAATGAGGGAAATACCAGTTCCAAACCTACAGTTACTGTGAATGAAGACTGAATGAGTCAACAGACTCAGCCTCATGAGAGTTGTGTTATTATCATTTGGTTGCTGTGTTGTGATCATATTATGTGGTAACACAAAATGATAGATGAATTTCAGTTTATATATGACTGGCTACATATAAAGATACTAAGACTTAAAAATCATTAGTTATGAAGCCTACAAAAGTAAATGGTTTAATTTATCCATCTGCAAAATGAAAATAAGTAACACCTATTTGTTCTAGGGTTATTCATGCAACTAAGGAATATCTGGTATCCCTTAAATGATACTGTTGGACAACATTACAACAATTCATGCAGAAAAAGTACTCTGAGCATCATTCTTCAAGTGGTGATAACCATTCAAATATCAATCTTTCTCAGAGTAACAAAAAAATGTGTAGATAACAGCACAAACAGCAAGATACAGATATGGGAACTTATAATTCTTTTTCCCCCTAAAAGGAGTTAAGAGTTGAACTGCCAATTTAACTCTAGAGTTGTCACCCTGAAGTATGTTGACTCAACAAACTTCAGTAGCCTTTAGGTGCAGCGAAATGGAATATTGCATAAAAGCACAGATGGTATCAACCTGCTTATATCACAAATGTAGGTGTGTATCTTCTGCCCTTGTGAAACATGTTTCAGCCTGGGCTTGTTCAAGTGCACAGGCTGGTTTTATGACATCTGTGTGTGTGTTGTTCAAATGGTTTAATATTCCTAATTTTTCTTGATTTTTAAAATGACTGAAATATTAAAAGCATATTTTATTTACTTATATAACCATCAAAATAGGATACTGACCCACGAAAAATTGAAAAGTATTAAAATGAACTCTGAAGCTCAAGGGCTTTGATGTGTCTCATTCGTTTTTGTTTTGGCTTTACTTTGTTTTGTTTCTTTCACTGTTGCTTACCTGTGAAGATTTGGCAAGCTTCTGGGTATATTCCTTCTCAGTCTGCTTCAGCCTGCTGTTGGCCTGAAAAACACACGTACGTGAACACACACAGGGTGACCCGTGAGCTTGGTATCTCTTCCACATGCCTATCACCAGGCAGCTGGGATGCCTGCCAGCTGCACCGCCCTTCTGGGGCAGCCAGAAAACCACAGGGCTTGTCTTTGATCTGATGCCAACTATTCATCACTTAAAAAGAAAAAAGATCTCTCTTGCCAATTATTAGACAAACACAAGACTTCTGTGGATAGAAAGAGAAAGGGAGAAGAGAAGCAGAAATAGAAATAGTCACAGCAGGTAAAGGAAGGAGAAGAAAGAAGAAACAGAGGGGAGGTAAGACTTAGAGAAAGAGGAGACAGGAAATTAGAGGAGCAGGAGGAAAAGGAGGTAGCACATTTAATATTCTTTCACTTTGGTTTAAAAATAAAAGAACTGGGTGCTTTTGGACAAAGGCACATATGAGGATTTCAGTCACTCAGCAGAGCTGAGCTCTCACTTGGCTTTACATGGCTGTTTTTTGAACTAGTCATTAACATCCAAATCAAGCAATTTTATGTCCTGGATCAGGGTCGACCTTTCCCACATGAGTTCAGCTTGCTTGAAACTTGACTATTTCCTGGCACTCCAGTTCTGATCTCTTGGATGTGACCTGCTTTCTGTTCTATGGAGGTGCTCGGGCTCCTCATTCTCCCTTCAGTGCCACAAAATGGGCACCGTGACCTGCACTACAGGGGCCTTTTCCTCTCAGTCACGTGGGCTTATGTCCTTCAGTTCTGGGAAAAGTTTGGTCACTGGTCTCATGATTGACTCTCACCTGTCTTCCCTGACTCTTCCTCTGATAGTAAGGCCTTTAAGGTTCACCATCTTTTCTTATTGTCTCTATTTTCCATTCTTTTGTCATTTTTGTTTCCTTCAGGGTTTCCTCAGGTTTTACTTTAAAGCTTTCTACTGTATTTTGAAAAAAATTGCCCCATATTCATACACTCTGAAGGTTCCTTTTAAGTTCTTTGAAAAGTATCACACACACCCTCATTTTTACAAATGAAAAAAAGTGAAGCACAGAGAGGTGATGTAACCTGTCAGCAACACACAGCCTTGAAGCACTGGAGCCAGGACTTGGTCTCTAATACCTGGTCTGGCTTCAGGGCACAGGACCCTTGAGCAGGAGCTCCCATACAGAATGCATATGCTTTATTCCTCCTGAGAGGTTTCTTTTTCAGTACAAGGGATCAAACTCAGGGATTTCACATTGTCCCACTATGGTTCATCCTCAGCTCTTTTTCACTTTTCATGTTGAAATAAGGTCTTGGTATGGCACTACAAGCCCAGGCTAGGCTATGATGTGAGTTCTCCTCCTCGGCCTTCTAAGGTGTTGGGATTATAGGTACGTGCCATCATGCCTGGACCTTCTTCTGAGGTTCTTAATTTCATATAAAGTTCTTTCAGCTCACTAGAATGCATTGTTTTCTGTTCCCTTTATTTTTGACAGTCTGTTTTGATCTTTATTATTTTGCTGTCCTTTCTTGTGTAAAGGGAGGCCTTCTAAAGCTGACTGGAAGATGTCTGGGTGTGTTCAGGTTTGTGGATACAAAAGGTCTTGGCTTCTCCTGTGTGAAGCCTGTACTGGACTTATTGCCTGGTGGCAAAGGTCTGGCTACAATGTTCCAGAAGGGAGCTGAGCTATCCAAGCCGGCACAGGCCTGCATTTATTTTTGTTTCCAGTGGTGTCAAGTCCCTTCTCTTAGCTTATTTCTTCACTGGTCAAACTGGGGGGAAGGGTAGGGGTTGCCATAGGATCCATTGTACCATAAGCCTGCTCCTTATGCAGACTTTTAATCCTATACTCCAGTTCCCCACACCCTGACTGTCCTGTTCCTCAAGATCTCCTGAAGGTGGGCAATTGGAAAGATCTTGCAGTTTCTAAATGGTATCCTCTAAGCTACTGTTCCTTCAGAAAAATGTTTGCATTTTGGAAGGTTCAGTTTTGCTAAGTCCATTTCAGGGCCAGACTTTTCTCAAGGTCAAAAGTGCTGGCGATTTTGTGTATGTACCATTGTCTTCCTTCTTATTCTGTGAAAATTATACTATAAAAATATTGACACCTGGGACCCACCTTAAGGTTCTGATATCATTCATCTAAGGTATAGCCCAGGTGCTGCAGTTTAAAAAAATCTGGCAGCTATTTCTAATGTTCACCCAAGGTTAGATAATCAGTTTTCATGTCATTTTTTTAATTTGACTTCTTCCACTTTAATGGACTTCCTCAGAGAGTGGGGATAAATAGGCAAGTTGTGTCCACTCTGTTAAATTGGCAGAAGTGCTTTCTTTACTTGGACAGCACCATGGGATGAGGGGGCAGCCCTCCCTGGGCTGTCTGCGCGGCAGCACTAAGGCTGCGCAGTAATTGCTGGCTAACTTGTCTGTCTCTTCCACTAGACTGAGATCCTAGGAGGCAGTCGTGGCGCCTAACACACTGCTTGTTGCTGTAATGTTTGCCTGATGAGAGAAATAATACTGTAGTGCTCTCTTCCCTTTCCATCATCTGAATCCATCCCCCTGAAGTAATCCTTTCATAAACATGTTTCATGAACTTAAGTTTAAAACCAATTCTTTAGAATTTGTCTGTAAACCTCTGCATTTATAATCTCAGTGAACACAGCATAGTTTGGCTTTTCCCAGAGTAAAGAGGGCATGTAGCTACTGCTATTTTTTCAAGTAAGCTGTCAGACCCTATTCCAGCTCTGTGACTAATAAAGCCACTTTCCATTATAGCATTAGGGCCACTCTCAATCTCTTGAGGGTTTTTTTTTTTGGTCTTGGTTCACATTCTGTCAATGTTATTTATCACAAAATGCATGATGAAGTATTTGTTGCTTTTAAAATAAACACAGAGCTCTTACCACTTGCCAAGCACTGTTCTAAGTGTTTTAAAAATATTTACCTACTAGAAAATCTAAAAATTAATTACAATGTCATAAAGATGAAGTTACTTTTCCCTAAAGCTGTTAGCTGTAGACATGCTGGTTACTGTCTGGTTAGTGGCCTGCCCCTCGATGTAGACATTCTGAAGGGGCTATGCTGCCAGCATTGGCGTCTCACAAACTTAACCAGCTCCTTTATAGCTAAATACCCGGTTGATTTGTCCACTCCTTGAGGGTAGTCCTGAACAAAACACACAGGGATCTCTTCTAGCCAAGAGAGTGAAAAATCATTCTCAACAGTAGTATTTTGGATGGTATGTGTGCCATAAAGATAAAGCAGAGAGGGATAAAGAAGGGAGAGGGAAAGTAATGAAAGGCAGTGGGTATTTTATTTATTTCTCAAAGTACACAAGTTTTGGAAGGCCTTCGTGAGAAGGTGTTATATGAACAAAAACCTGCAGAAGATGAGGAAGTTACAAACTCCAGGGAAAATACATTCCAAGCAGAAGGCAGAGATGGATCAGGGCACAGGCCATGAGATAGAGGTGTGTGTGGCAGGTAAAGGGCACAGTACAGAGCCAGTGTGGTTGATCAGTGAATACTGACTCCCTGAGACCCAGCACAGACCAAGAAAGGAGAAGCCAGTTTCCACAAGGGACTCTGCTTGATGGTAAGGAATTTGGTTTTTAATGTGAGTAAAATGGGAAGGTAAGGAAAGATTTTTCCCTATAGAATCAACACATAATTTGACTTAGGTACTATTAAGATCATTTTAGCTTTTGTTTGGGGTAAGAATCAAGAAAAGAAGCCAGTTAGGAGGCTACTGTAAACAATCCAGGATGGTAACAGACGAAGTAGTGAGAACTCTTCAGATTTGGAGAAAAACTAGAAAGTAGGAGTGACCAGATGTGTTGCGTATAGGAAGGTATGAGTTAGGATGACTTTAACATTTTTATCCTAAGCAGCTAGAAAAATGAGGCTGTCATTATCTGATACAGGAAAACTATGGGTGGAATAGGTCTTAGGAGGAAGATCAAATGATACCTTTGGGATATATTAAGTCCAGAGAGATCTATTAGATATCCATTATTGAGGTACTGGTACTAAAGTGTTGAATTTATGGGAGAAAAGCAGGTTAGGAGTATAAACTCAGAACCCACCAGTATATATGTAATATATGAAGCCATGTTACTAGATGAGATTTGAGACAGTGAGTGTGCCACAAAAGAAGCAGCTATGTATACTGAGCCTTGGGCCTCCACATCTTAGGCCTACAGATGTGTCCCTTCTTTGGCTGGGGAAATGAGGAGGAAAGTAGAAAGAATAGCCAGAGGGATTAGAGTATCACATGGAGTCCTGAAGCCACACAAAGGAATGAGCCAGGGACCAGATACTACAGAGGCCATAGGAAAACAGACTAGAAATGATCACACAAGACTTGGGAACATGTGAAAATAAATACTCATATACTTGGAGGGATGAAAGCTAGATTAGGTGTGGAAGTTCAAGACAGAAAGTGAAAAGGAGCACTGGAACAATATAGTACAGTCAATTTATTCAGAATTTTGTTAGGAAGGGAAGGAAAGTATCAGCTGGGGGTTGCAGGGGAGGAGAGCTGATTTGTTTAATTGTATGTGTTTTGTTTTCATTTGGTAAGGAGAGGACTAATAGCATGTCTGTAGGTTCATGCGGAGGATCTAACAGTAAAGGGGTACAAGTAATGCCAGAGATTTACCACGACATCCCTTGAAGACAGCAGAAGAGATGCATCATGAAGTTAGCTCCCTGTTCATACTCTGGAGCCTGAACCTTCCATATGATTGATAGTATGTGGAGACAAAAGTCTGTAGAGATGCAATTAAGGTTAACTTAGCTCATAGGGTCAACCTAATCTGACAGCCCTGGTGTCACTGTAAGGGAAGAAAGAGGTATGAGATCTCTCTGTCCTCCCCCTCTCCCTCTCCCTCTGTCTCTCTCTCTCCCTGCTTCTGTGCACATAAACTGAAAAAAGGTCTGCCTCAAGTCAGCAGGAACCCCTCCTGGGAACCAATGCCAACACCACTCTGGTCTCGGACTGCCAACCTCAAGAACTTTGAAAGAATACTCTTCTGTTGTTCCAGCTGCCCTGTCTGGCTGTCCTATTATGACAGCCAGAGCAGATGAACACAGAGCAGAGTTCTCACACCAGTGTGGGAGATGGCCTTGGCCTAGGGGTGTAATAATGGTAAGAGATTCTGCTTCCACGTTCTCCATGGAGAAGAAGGAATGACTTATCAGCTCTGCAGGAGGGTGACAGGAAAGACCGTGGGTAAATGTGAGGAGTGAGGAGAGCAATGAGGTAATCAGCTAGGTGGGAAAGGAAAGGGTCTGGGAAGTACAGGGCCTAGGATGAATCCTAGGATTCCAGAAAGCTTCCGGGCCCACTTGAAATTACCAATGTCAAATTTAAAGGAGGATGGTTTCTAACACCTCTAGAACTAGCTAACAGCTTTGGAAACTGAGGAGAGTCACTGAAGAAATGAAAGTATTAACCTTCAGGATTTTTACTATCTGAAACTAATATTATTGTTTGCTTTTCTGAATATCTCTTAAACTATAACCTCTGTTTTAGTACGGTTGAAAATTTGTATTTAAGTTCATGCAAACTGTACCTAAAACATTTGTTGTACACAGTGTACTTTTACTTGCAGGACAGTACTGACTGTACATTTCATTTCCATACATAAAAACTAAGTTAGTTTTAGTTATTTTAAAACAACCCTTATTTCTTTAGCTACTATTTCTGAATAGAGACACAATTTTCACATAATCACTTGCAGCTTGGTCTGAAGAGATGCAAAGCAGCAGAAGGGAAGAGGATAACAACTCTTTTTTTTTTTTTTTTTTTGCTTTTTGGAGACAGGGTCTCACTTTGTAGTTCAGGCTGGCCCTGAGCTCACTATGGTGCCCAAGCAAGCCGCCGCGAACTCAGCAATCCTCCTTTCTCTGCCTCCCGAGTGCTGGGATTACAGGCGTGAGCCACCACGCCCAGCATTATATGTGGTAACCAGGGATCGAACTCAGGTCCTTGTGCTTGCGAGGCAGGCGCCGGAACCACTGAGCTAACCCTCCGGCCCAGGATAACAACTCTTAAATGAGCCAAGTGTTTTGTAGCAGTGGCAGTACACTAATTCAGTTGTGTTCATCTTTGGCTCTTTCTTGGGACTCACAGTTATGACTGGAGATGCCCTTCCCTCCAACCCATCCTCCCATGCTTTTTTGTTAAAAATTGATTTTGCAGGAACATCTATATATGTAATATGGTCACATTGAGAACTTATACCTGTTCATGACACATCTTGATCTTCATTTTTCACCTTTCCCCACCCTCCCTGCTTCCGTAGGTCATCCTTCCTGTGGGTCTACTTCTCCTATGTAATTTCTATCACGATCTTAGGTTTAAAATCTAATTGAAAGGAAGAAAAATAAACAATTTTCACAAAGGCATTGGTAACTTAACATGCTGCTCTTTTATGGTAGGGTACTTTGTATTCTGCCATAAGTTTTAAAAAGTCCTCCATTCTTTTATGTTCCCTTTCCTATCAATAACGGTTAAAGTGCAGAGATTTGTGATTTCCAGGAGGGTCATCTGCAGGGAAGAAAATTAAGATTCTTCTCGAAAATATTTATACTGAGGGCAAGATCAGATCTGAGGAAGGCAAATATCTTTAAAATACAATAGCATATGTTTCTGAATAAATACTTCCTTTTTGGATGAAAGCAAGTCTGGTTCTCAGAGTCTGGGACATGGCATCAAGCTCAGACTATTATGCAGCCCTCTGGGATGCATCCATTTGAAACCTCTTACAAGACTTAGAATATAGTTATGGCTAGCCTAACTGAAAAAAAATATTCAGAGAATTTATAACAAATTCTTATATTTAATTTAATTTAAACTTTTTTACAGAACATCTGAGCTTGAAAAAACTATATTTTACCTCAAAATAAAGGTGCAAATTTGTGAAGCATAAGTAAAATTTATGACTTCCACCCTGGCTGTGGTAGGATAACTGAGATATTTTATCTGTCACACTAAGCAGAAAACTTGACAAGATTCTAAACAACTTGTTTTGGAACACTGGGCAGCCAGAAATATAGTAATGTAACACAAAGAAATAAATGAGGTAAGCTCTCTTTTAGTTTTTCTTTGGTTTATTTAGTTCTTTGATTCTTTTAACCAGAGTTTTGTAGTTTAACTCATAAATCTGAGGCATATTTTTATCAGGCTTGAACATGAATATTTAGTTTTGAAAATGCTAATGTAAATGGTATTGTGTTTTTAATTTAAAATTCCACTTGTTCATGTCAGTATCCAAGAAAGCAATTGACTTTTGTATGCTAAACTTGCTGTAATTTTGCCATTATTGCTTATTAGTTCCAAGAGTGTGTCACTTCTTTTGGATTTTTTACACAGATCATGATCTGCAAAAAAGGCAATTCTATTTCTTCTCAATCTGTATAAATTATTTCTTTTTCTATAGTATTACATTAAGACTTCCAGTATGAGGCACCAAAACTGGGCACCATAGCGTATGCTTGTAATCCCAGTACTTGGGAGGCTGAGGCAGGATGATTGCAAGCTCAAGGCCAGCCTGGCTAGCATAACTGTCTCAAAAAAAAAAAAAAAAAAAAAAGGAAGTGAGATACAGGGAACATCTTATCCTTGTTCCTGAGTTTACAGGGAAAGCTTCTAGCCTGTAGAATTCATGTATATGTAGATGTTCTTTACCAAGTTGAGGAAGTTCCCTTCTATTTCTAGTTTGTTGAGTTGTTTATTTTTCCCCCATGAATTGCTGTTGGAGTTTAAGTGTGAATTTTCTTTTTCAGCCTATTGATATGATAGCATAATTAGTTCTTAAATGTGGACTAGTCCTGCCTACTTAAGGTAAATCCCACCAAATCATGGTATTTAACTCTTTTTGTGCATTGGTGCATTGTTTGCTAACTTTTGTTGAGGATTTTTGCACTTACGTAAATGAGAAGAGACTGCTCTATTCTTAATCTTGGCTAGTTTTGGTATCAAGGAATCTTACAGAATGAGTAGAATGTAGTCTCTCTGCTTCTATTTTTTCAAAGAGATTACAGAGGATTAGTACAATTTCTTTCTGAAAAATCTGGTAGAGTCCACCACTGAATCCATGTCAGGTTGGTATTTTCTGCTTGGGAAGGGTAATTGAGACAATTTATTTAACAGATACAGGCCTATTCAGATTTTTTTCTTTCTTTATGAGTTTTGGCAGATTATGTCTTTCAAGGAATTGTTCTATTTCATCCAAGTTATCAAATCTCTGGGTACAAAATTATTCATAGAATTCCTTTATTATTTCATCAATATACATGGTATCCTTAGTGATATCCTGCATTTCATTACTTGTATTAGTTTTCCTTTTTGCTTAGCCTGATGAAAGGTTATCAAATTGACTGATCTTTTCAAAGAGCCAGATTTTATATTTAGTCATTTCTCTAGCAAGTTTTTGTCTTCAGTTTCATTTGTTGGTACTTTAGGTTTTATTATTTCTTTTTTCCTGCTACTTTGGGTTTAATTTGCTCTTTTTCAATTCCTTAAAGTGAAAGCTTAGATAACTGATTATAGGTCTTTCATCTTTTCTATGCACTCAATGCTTTGTTATCTTTTAATTATTGCTTTCCATGTATCCCTCAGATTCCAATAACTTGTAATTTCATTTAATTTAAAGTATTTTAAGATTGGTCTTGAGATGTTTTTCTACATTTCATGCATTAGTGTGTTGTGTCAGTCCCTGTATTTGAGATTTTCCAGTTATATTTTTGTTACTGACTTCTAGTTTAATTCTGCTGTAAACTGAGAGCAGATGTGTATTCTTTTAAATTTTTAAAGATATGCTTAATAGTCCACATTGTGGTATATCTCAATTAATATTCCATTTGAACTTACAAAGAATGTGTATTATGCTGTTATTGGATGATGTCGTCTACAGATGTCCATTATATCCAGTTGACTGATGATGCTGTTGAGTTCCACTGTGACCTTACTGAGTTTTTTTGCCTGATAGATCAGTCCATTTCTAATGGAAGGTAATGAAGTCTCCAATGATAATAGTGGATTTATCCATTTCTCCTCACAGTTACATCAGTTTTTACTTTACACATTTTGCAAGGTAGGCAATTCTTCTTTTATTTTTATTTTGGTACTGGAGATCAAACCTGGGTCCTTTTGCTTACAAGATATGCGCATTACCATTGAACTAAAAATTCCTGGCCCTTCCTTACACATTTTGATGCTCCATTATTAGGTGCATACACATTAAAGTTTTTCCTGCCTTCTTGGAGAGCTGACCTTTTTATCATCATATGACAATTTCCTTTATCCTTGTTCTGAAGTTTGCTCAATCTAAAATTATATAGGTACTCTGCTTCCTGCTCATTAGTGTTAGTGTAGTGATCTGTTGTCATCCATTTACTTTTAGTCTATACATGAGTTATATTCAGAGCAGGTTTCTTATATATATATATATATATATATATATATATATATATATATATATATATATATATATATATATAATTAGCTCTTGTTTTTTGCTATTAGACAATTTTTGTCTTAGTTAGCTTATTAAACCAGACATTCAAAGTAGTTACTGATAGAGCAGGCTAACTATCTAGCATATTTGTTCCTTTATATTTATTGCTTTTGTTCATTTCTATTTTTGTTTTTAACTGAGCATTTTATAAAATTCTAGCATACTTTTAAAGGAAGTGTTCTAATAATAAAACAATACTAATTTTCTATCTTCTATCCTTTTAATTATTGCTGGTATTCATCCCACATACATGTAAATCTGTATAAAATATGATTCAAGTCTTGTGGATTGTGACTATTATTATTTTGAGATGCTTTCCGTCAAGAATAATAAGTTTTAATTCTGCCTTCAATTATTCCTTTGTTGGTAATCTTCCTTTCTTTATACAGATCTAACTTTATGACCTATATAATTAGCTTTCTTTCTAGAGAACTTCTTTTAACATTTCTTGCAAGACAAGTTCTCTTGGCAACAAACTTCCTCAGTTTTTGTCTCAGAAAAAATTTCACCTTCACTTGTTTAATTTTAATTATTGTACATGTTTGTAGTTTGTAATGTTTACATTCATTCTGGCTAATTCATATGTGTACATAATACAGACTTTTGAATTGGTAGTTTTTCTTTTTCAACACTTCAAATATTTGATTGTACTTTTTTATGGTTGCATGGTTTCTTAGAAAGTGCATGTAATTCTTGGCTTTGTTCTTTTATAGATAAGGTGTTCCCACTTCTACCTCAGTTCCAGTGATACTTCAAAACCATTGGTTTTGATTTTCTGCATTCTGAATATAATATGTCTAGGAATAGTTTGCTTTTTGTATTTATCCCAATTAGTGTTCTATGAGCTTCCAGACTTGTGATTTGGTGTCTCACATTAATTCGGGCAAATTTTCAGTCACTACTTTTTCAAATATTTCTTCTATAAACTTTGTCTCCTTTTCTTCTTTTTGTATTCTCATTATGAGTATTTTACACCTTGTGTAGTTGTCCAAAAATTCATAGATAACCGTATTTTTAAATTTAATTTTCCTTTATAATTTTAGAAGTTTTTACTGAGATATTCTCTAGCTAGCAATTCTTTCCTCAGCTGCTTCCAGTCCATTCTTGAGGCCATCAAAGGCATTCTTCAGTTCTGGTAGTTTTTCATCTCTAGCATTTGATTCTTTTGTAGAATTTCTATCTGTCTTTCCAGCTTGATCCATTCTTATAGGTTGTCTATTTTATCTCTTAGAATTCTTAGTATGGTTGTTTAAAATTCCTGGTCTGATAATTTCAACCTCCTGCCCATATTTGAGCACGTGTTCTTTACCTTTTAGTATACTTTTCTAAATTTTCTTGATAGTCAGACATTTTATCCTGGGGATAAGGAGCTTCATCTTTACTATATATGGTGGTAAGGTGTGTGTGTATTAGGGAGGGAGTGGTTAAGGAGGTGTTTTCCAGTCCTGTGACCAGAGCCTGTGTGAACTTGGGCTCCTGGTCTGTGGATTTCACCAGTGCTTAAAAGTTACACATTTTCCTTCCTCCACCTGGAAAGCTAGGGTAAGGTAGGGCTGGTTACTCCCTTCTTCTGGGTTGGTTAGGCTTTGACAAATTACCATAGGTCAACCTCTGGTAAAACAACTTCTTTTGGTGGCAGGCTTTGTTAAGGGCAACTAAATGCTCTGGTATATTTGGAATGGTCACTTCTATTCCCCCTCCCAGGAGCACAGTTAGATTTGTCTTCAATATTCACTGGAAGAATCTGGGCAAGCTGAAGTTTTCTCTCTCAGACTTGTCCATCCTGAGTTCATTAACTATCCTACCCCATACTGGTTCCTGCAGAGTCAACTTCTCTTCTAGAAGTTGTACGTTTTTGTGTTGGCCTGTTTGTCTTTCTAAATTTGATGACAGAAGTTTGCCCTGTGACTTCATTTCTCTAATATATAGAAGAAAGGCTGTTGATTTTTCAGTTTTGGCAGTTTTTTTTAAATCCTATCATCAAAATGAGTGGCAACTTTAACCACCTTATGTGCCTGACTAGAAAGTGACTAGAATTTAAAATGTCCCAATAATTTTCAGAGACAGAAAAACATGCATTTAGTGCATAGTCTAAGTAATCTATGAGAGAATATCCTCTAACATGTATATTTGAATCTGAGAAATTCACAAAATATTTCAAAATATTACAGTTGAAAATTTTCCAAATTAAAAAAAAATACTTTACAACTGCAAGCCCAAAAGATCATTGAACAAAATACAAAATAAACATAGAAAACCACATTAAGACACATCTTAATAAAATTGAAAAGAACAGAAAAAAGATAATACCTTAAAAGCAAGCAGGGATATCAGAATATTCAAGCAACAAGAATTACTAGATATCTCATCTACAGTATGCATGTCAGAAAACAACAAAATCAATATTTGAAGCGTTGAAAGAAAATAGAAACTGTCAATTCAAAACTGTCTAGTGAAATTATTTCTCTGATTGGAAAGTAAAATACAGTGTCAAAGAAAAATCTCAGAGAATTTGTCACCAGTTGATATGCATCACAAAAAAAGTTCAAATAAACTGTTCAGGCAGATGGATATAAATACAAAGAGAGACTCAGCTGGACACAAAAGAATAAAGAGCACTAGACAGAGAAAATATATGTGTAAATATAAAATACTTTTTGTTTTCAACTTAAAATTTCTTCAAAAACACTTTGAATATTAAAAGTAACAATAATAAAAGTATATTGTGGGGCTCCTAATATTTGTAAATACATAAGAATGGATTAATACACAAGAACTGCATTAATTTCCCAAGCACTTATTTCACTCCTCTGTGTTAGGCACCATACGTTTACAGAAATAAAAGATTCAGTGCATTAAGGGAAAAATAGATATGTGAACAAATAATATAGTGCATATTAAGTAAAATGTTAAAAATTTAATTCATGAACTATCACAAACCTAAATATGTATGGATCTAAATTCAAAATGTTTAGAATACATGAAGCAAAGACTGACAGAACTAACAGGAGAAACAAACAAATTTACAAATTATAATTGAAGAGACTCTAACACTCCTTTTAGGAATTAAAAGAACAAGTATAACAAACCTCAGTGAGGGTATAAGTGACCTGAAGAACACTATCAACCAACATGATCATTAATCATGTTGATTAATGTGTCTTGAAAGATATTGTCCTTATAGAGTATATTCTGACTATAAAGAAATTATTCATGAATCATAAAATAAATATATCTGAAATTCTCTAAATATTTGGTAAATAAAATCTGTACATAAGATAATCTATAAGTTATAGAAGAACTAAAACAGGAAATTAGAAAATATTATGAAATAAATGAAAATGAATGCATATATTTGTGGAATGCAGCTGAATTAGTACATAGAAGAAATTCTAGCTTTCAATTAATTAGTAAAGACAGAAGTTTTAAAATATGGGTATAAGTCTCCACTTGAAAAAGCTTGAAAAATAATAGCAATTTAAATATAAAGCAACTAAAAATAAATATAAGAGCAGAAATTAATGAAATAGAAAAGAGAAAAATCAATGAAACCAAAACAAATTCTTTGTTTTCAGCAATGAAGTTGAAATATTTCTAGATGTGCTGGTCAGAAAAGAAGACAAAAATTATCATTATCAGGAACAAGAGGGGGATGTCTCTGTCCTATTGTACATCGTGGGGCTGGGGTTTAGCTCAGTGGTTCTGGTGCCTGCAAATCATTGTGAACACTGATATGTTTATGAATTTTCAATAGTTTAGACAATCAAGGAAATAAATCCCTTAAATTAATAATTCAAACTACTGCTGGGCATGGTGGCTCACGTCTGTACTCCCAGCACTCGGGAGGCAGAAGCAGGAGGATTACTGAGTTCCAGGCTTGCCTGGGCTACATAGTGAGCTCAGTGTCAGCCTGAACTACAAAGTGAGACCCTGTCTCAAAAAAAAAGAGATAATAATTCAAACTACCAAAAATGATCCGAGATAAGATAGAAAGTGCAAAGAGCCTTATGTCTAATACACACAGACACAGACACACACACACACGGCCCTTTCTGAAATCTGGTACATTTATGAACTGCATTAATTTCCCAAGCACTTATTTCACTCCTTCTCTGTGTTAGGCACCATATGTTTACAGAAATAAAAGATTCAATGCATTAATGGAAAAACAGATATGAGAACAAATAATATACTGCATATTAAGTGTCACGAAGGAGATAAGCACAATGTGTTATTAAGGAAGGCTGAGAAACCTTACATCAAGAGCTTCTGCGCAAGGGCATTTAAAGGATGAAGTTAACACTGATGACTATGATAGCAAGGACAAAGCGACTATTTATCTTTCTTATACTCTATTGAAACACAGCTTGAATCAAATTAATAGATCCAAATCTCTCAAAAACTTGGAGGGAGATGCTATTACTATACTCCCTGACTGAGAGAGAGAGAAGTAAAATGACTGAAAAAGGGAGAAGGAAATAGCAGACTGCAGGAGTGATATATGGAAAGGGATAAAATCTGTGCAGAGGCAGGCTGTTTTGAGGCCCTATGCTTTCTTTTCTTCTTTCTAGGAACCTTCTTGGAAAGCTAATCTCCACTCTGTTTCCCTTTCTTTTTTTTTTTTACTTATTAGTTCAAAAAAATATTTACTCAGCTCCTTGGTGACCACCATTCTTTATTTAATGGCCTGAATCTGACCCTGTCTCCTCTAATCAACTCATCAATGCCCTTTTTACTCCTATAAAGGTCATTCTACTGCTAATAAGAGGTCATTTTAATAATATTTTGTTTTTGATCATAAAATTAAATACAGAGTGTGGTGACAGGTGTTACACTTCCTTAAATTTATTAAAAATAACTGAACTGTATATTGAAAATCAGTCTTTGGTAGATAAACTGCAACTCGATAAAGCTGTTTTTAAAATTGAGTTTCTTGTTACATTTTAGGTACAACTTATGATCATATTCATCATCGAGAATTTGAATTTACAAGATATATCTGGTTCTTATTTTTTCAATTTTGTGCCCTCCCTTCAACCACTTCCCTTAATATAGATTAGCTTTGTTTTTCCTTTTCACCCTCAGTTTTTCTATTTCCCCTCTTTCTTTTCACCTCCTCCCTTGTACCCCTTCCCTTTTGAATATTTCTTCCTATTTCACAATATCTACTATACATTGTGGATTTCATTTACATTTTCCTTTTTTCACACCAGAGAATTGATTTGGTACTTACACATGTGTGTGCTACTTACTTTACTTATGAGTATGGCCTTAAGGTTCATTTATTTAGCTGTAAATGTCTTAAGTTTATCTTTCTATGATTGAGTAGTACTTCCTTTTATAAAAAAAAGCCAAGCATGGTGGCTCACGCCTGTAATCCCAGCACTCAGGAGGCAGAGACAGGAGGATTTCTGAGTTCAAGGCTTGCCTGGGCTACATAGTGAGCTCAGGGCCAGCCTGAACTACAAAGCAAGACCCTGTCTTAAAAAAAAAAACACATAATTTTATCCAGTCATTAGTTGATAAGCTTTTGGTCTATTTCCAAGATTTAGCTATTATAAACTATAATAGCTATAACATAGGTGTGTACAAATGAATTAAAAGCTGTTCTTAAAGATGTGCCTATACAGATATCCAATCACAGGGCTTAGGATCTTGAAGCAACAGCAAGGTGACTTAGGTCTAAGGAGAGAGGGGACACTCCTGTGCCTCCCCTAGACATGCTCCAGTTCTTTCTGTTGTATGCAGTATGGGTGAGAAAGCAGGCATGCAGAGCTGTGCAAAAGTGATACCAGAAAACATGGACAGGCAGTGAGCTCAAGCAGGGTGTACTGACTGTGTGGAGAAAGGTGGGCAGGATATCAAATGTGCTTTTATCATGATTTCCACAACTCTGCACTATGTCATAGGTACTTTTCCATGTAATTAAAATTATTTCAAAACCTATTTTTAAAAATAGTATTTTAGATTTCTCAGCACTCTGGCCCTTAGCTTTCATGTGACTAGTGCAGGAAGAGAAATCTGCAGAAACCCCATCTACTTCTTTATCCCTACTCAGACCAGTGCATGGGGATGTGCCTTCAGAGACTCTACCTACTTGTCTGTGCTCACTGAGTAAGTGTGGAGGTGGTGCTGCTGGAACCTAGAAGCCTTCAGTGTGCTCCTCTGCCCTGTCCACCACATCAAAAAATACCCATTGGAAGAGTGAAGAAATCCTATTGACTACAGCCATCAGTGAGTTGGTGGAATCAGTTATATTTACAAGACCCTGGACTCTTGCAGAGTTCAAGCTTGCAGGAGTTCACTGAGCTCAACTCAGGCATTATAGCCAGAACCTAGACAAGGGATGATGGCTGTCTTTCTGTGACCATCAACTCTGATCTTCATGTTACTGCTTATACCATTTATAGGAGGTAACAGATCCACACTGTGAAGGATCCTTTTGGTAGAGTTTTTGGCTTTTTAGTTTTTGTTGTTGCTGCTGTTATTATTTTTCTCTTTTTTCTGACCTTTCATTTTTCGTTTATCTACTCTCTTGTTAACAAGTCTGTCCAATTTCAGGTTTTTTTCTCTCTCAACTTTTCTTATTTTTACAGAAGAGGGAAAAACAATCTGTTGTCAGCTTGCTGCTGCTAGGTATCCCTATTCTCCTTTCTTCCAGTTAGAATCAGTCCCCAAAAGTTAATGCATTTCATCTTCCCTACTCTCTTTTTTTCAGTACTGTTATAGGAGGGTGAAAAAAGTTTCTAGTGGTCCTGCTTTTCTTAGTCTGTTCTGTCTTATATTTTTCCCTTTTGTCCTCTAGCATCTATCAGTTTCTTGAGGTCTGTGTGATCTTTATATATCCTCTAACCCTATTTCTAATGTCTCCCTCTCCTATCTTTCTACCTCCCCAATTCCCTGGTAACCTTTTATTCCCAAAGGGTAATGTTGCTATGTTGAAGGACCTGAATGTTACAAACACATTTCTGGTTAGTTCTAAATTTTGGCATACAGTCACAGATCTAATTCATGAGGTTAAAAGTACCAGAATCGTAACTGCCAACCTTATCATTTCCTAGGCTATGTTTGATACTGTTGATGATACTGATTGTATTATGTCAAGCAAGGTAATGTGATTGTTCTGTTCAAATACCTTCCATGCTAAGCCAGAACTGAGATCACTTAACAACCATTACAGATCCAAGAACAACCCAGGAAATAGCCATCAAGGAACGCCATATATTAACAAAAAAGAGACTTGAATTAAATATTTCTCAGACAGCAAGCTAGGAATTAAATCAAAATCAGCAGCAGGAGAGAGAGATAGAGAGATGGGGGGGAGAGAACTCAAAAACTCAAATCATCACTATAAGAGAAAGCAGGGAAATGGAACACAGAGTAAACTGAAGCTCAGGACTCTCTGAGTCAGTATTAAAAGAGAATCTTGTACAATGGAAATCAGAAATAATTTTTCAGACAGCCTCCATAGAGGAAGATATGATTAACAACACCAAAGTAGAGCTCAGGAACATGACAGAAATTCATATTACAAAATAATGGAATCTGTAAACAGATTTAAAGAGATTTCCAGGAGATAAAGAACTCCAGTGAAAGTTTGAAAAATAGGATTAATGAATGTGAAGACTGAATATCAGACCTGGAAGACAGGAGTGTAGCTAGTGAATACAAAAGGAATAATTTATGGAAAATAGCAAGAGACCATGAAAAATCAATCCAGCACCTGCTAGATGATGCAAAGAATAACATAAGACTGACTGAACTTTGTGAAGAAAGAAAGGAGACATCATGAGAGATATAAGAAATGTTCATAGATGTAATGGCAGAAAACTTCACAGGAAAAGGAAAAGAATTTGACATCAGATAAGTAAGGCATATAGGACTCTAAGTGGCCAAGATAAAAAAATCTACACATATAATAATCAAGATTCCAGAAATCCAACAGAAGAAAAAAATATTGAAAACAGTCAGAGAAAAGAAACAAACCACATACAAAGGAAAGTCCATCAGAATCAAAGCAAAATTCTCAGTGCAAACACTTAAGTCCAGGAGAGCCTAGAGTGAAGTATTTCAAGCCCTAAAAGAAAACAACTCCAACCTAGAATGACGTATCCTGCAAAGTTATCCTTCAAAAATACAGAGAAATAAGATATTTCCATGACAAAGAACACCTGAGAAATTTCACTCTAAAAAATTCTAAATAATATCCTAGAGAAAGACATTGAGTGTCACAATCCCATGAAAGTAAAGTGAACTCATTGAGCAAGGCAAGAAACTAAATGGAAAGGGGAAAAAGTAAAGAGTTAAGAACAGGAAAATATTATGACAAGGTTAAATCAGTCCATATCAGTCATAACCATTAAGGTCAATGGCCTCAGTGTACCAATTAAAAGACACAGACTTGCAGTATGGATTAAGCAACAAGCTCCAACAATTTACTATATACAAGATACCTAATTAAAAAAGAAATCCATAGACTGAAAGCAAAAGGATAGAAAACAAATTCTCCATGTAACAGGAAACTGCAAAAAAGTAGGAGTGGCTGTTCTATTTTGCAGACAAACTAGATTTTAGACAAAAAAGATCAAGAGATACAGAGAACGACATTACATCCTTATACAGGGGACAATCCAAGAGGAAGAAATGATATTCATAAATATTCATGCACCAAAATCTAGTGCACCAAACTATATAAAACAAATATTAATGGACATGAAAAGCCAGATAAATACTAATACAGAAGTAGTAGGAGACCTCAGTACTCCACTGTCACAAATAGATCAATTGAAAAAACACCAATAATGAAATACCTGAACTAAACCAAACTTTTGAACAAAAGTTTGACTTGGACTTAATAGATGGACTTAAGAGATAGCTATAGAATATTTCACACCACAAAATCAGAATATACATTCTTCTTAGCTGTTCATGGGTCATTTGCCAAAACAGATGACATGCTTGTTCATCGAGTATGTTTAAGTAAAGGCAAAGAATGAAGTTATCTTCCTTATCAGATCATAGGACTTGAAATTGGAGATCAGTAGCAAAAGAAATTCCAAGAACCTCACAAACAAAAGGAAATAGAACAACACTCACCTAAGCAACCAATGGATCTAGAAGAAATTAAAGAGTTCCTACAATTAAATGATAATGCCAATACAACATAATGGACTCTATGGGATACAATGAAAGCAGTTCTATGAAGGAAATTCAACAGTGAATGCCTATACTAAGAAAACAGAGTAGGGTGAAATAAACAACCTAATGCTGAACCTCAAACTACTTGAAAAAAAGGAGCAAAATAAACCCAAACCTCATACAAGAGAGGAAATTATAAGGATTAGAGCAGAAATTAATTCAATGGAAACTAAGAGAACAATACAAAAAAATCAGTGAATTGAAGACTACTTTTTTCAAAGAATAAATGAAACTGACAAACCATCAATGTTACTGAAAAAGGAAAAGGCTCAAATCCATGCAATGAAGAGTGAAAAGGGAGAAATCACCACAGATCCAGCAGAAATTCAGAGGCTAATAAGCACCTACTTTGAGAATAAGATGGAAATATGATATGTTTTCCAATAAGATGGAAAACACAGAAGAGAAGAGCTACTTAATACCACTATTTCTTTAATGGAATCAAAAGGGAAGCAATATTTCCAAATTCATTCCTGGAAGCAACTATTGCATTGATTCCAAAAGCAGAAAAAGAACCAACCAAAAATGAGAACTTCAGGACAATCTCCCTAATGAACACTGATGCAAAAACCCTTAAGAAGATATTGGCAAACAGAATACAGAGGATCATCAAGAAGATCATACGTGCTGACCATGTTGGATTCATCCCAGGAATGCAAGGATGGTTAAAAAAACATAATAAACCCAATGCACTACATTCACAGATTAAGGAAAAAAATCATGTAGTTGTCTCAATAGATGCAGAAAAAGTGTCTGACAAGGGCCAGAGATATAGCTCAGTGGTTCCAGTGCCTGCCTAGCAAGTGCAAGGTCCCTGGTTCAATCCCCTGTAACCACATACAACAATACTGGGTGTGGAGACTCACACCCACCAGCAATCAGTACCACACACCACAATGCTGTCATGGTGGCTCATGCCTGTCATCCCAGCACTTGGGAGGCAGAGGCAGGAGGACTGCTGAGTTCAAGGTTTGCCTGGGTTATGCAGTGAACTCAGGATCAGCCTGAACTACAAAGCAAGACCCTATCTCAAAAAAAAAAGTGTCTGACAAAATCCACCACCTATCCATGATCAAAACCCTACAGAAAATTGGAATAGATGGACTTTATCTCAACTTAATAAAAGGTATTCATGAAAAGCCAACAGCCAGAATTACATTTAAGGTGAAACACTGAAACCTTTCATATGAAGATCAGGAACAAGACAAGGATGTTCACTATGACCACACCTGTTCAATATAGTGCTAGAAACATTAGCCACAGCAGTTAGACAAGAGAAAGAAATAAAAGGATTAAAGGTATGAAAGGAAGAAGTTAAGCTGTCAAAATTCGCTGTGTGTACCAGTAAGATTATATGAGAAAGAAATTAGCAAAACAATAATACTGTTCATAATGTGAAATAGGATAGATAATGTGAAATAGCAAGAAAATATGCAAAAGGAAAAGGGGAGGGCTAGGTAGGGGAAAGTAAAGAAAGGAAAGGAAAAAATTGATAGTAAAAAAAGGAAACAGAGCTTATGTATAAACGTGGCAGGGGTTGTAGGGAAGGAAGAGGAAAGGGGAAAAGTGAGAATCAAGATGTGTCATGTACAAGTTCTCATTGTTAAATGAGATCATATTGTATGTATAAAATGTACAAATAAAATCAATTTTTTAAAAGCTTAGTATTTTATCATAAGAATTGAAAATCAGGAATGTTCCCACAAATTTAAGAAAAGACCAAATGTACTAGAACCACCGTAGGTAGCAGCCATCAAAACTGGTTTTAGGTCTAGTAAGTTCATTAATGACAAGTCAGTCTGATGAACGTGTGTTTTTGTTTTGTTTTGTTTTGTTTTGCAACCAATCAAGAGTTTCATCAAAAAGGCAGCAATCGGGCTGGAGGGTTAGCTCAGTGGTTCTGGCGCCTGCCTTGCAAGCACAAGATCCTGAATTCGATCCCCGGTAACCACATACAATGCTGGGCGTGGAGACTCACGCCCACCAGCAATCAACATCACATACCACAGTGCCGGGCATGGTGGCTCACGCCTGTAATCCCAGCACTCAGGAGTCAGAGACAGGTGGATTGCTGAGTTCCAGGCTTTCCTGGGCTGCATAGTGAGCTCAGGACCAGCCAGAACTACAAAGCGAGACCCTGTCTCAAAAAAAAAATAAAAAAATAAAAAGGCAGCAATCAGAGGTAGGCCACTCCATCAAACACCTCTGCAGCTAATCCACCAGCTTCAGTTCCTCTCACCTCCCATGACACCCCGAAAAACAGCATAAAATAAGCATCTTGATCTGTTCAGAGAGATTATCCCTGCTCAGGATTACAGCAAGCAACAAATTCAGCTTTCTGTTTTCTATTTGAGGTACTGGCAGACTAACACAGGACTCATTGAACCATACCTCTATTGCTGGATACTTGAGATTGTTTCTGGTACTTACATTATAAATAACACTATGGTATTTTTCTGCATACATAAGTACTTTACTGCAGCACTGATTATGTATTTAAGCTAAATTCTAAGAAGTGGAATTACTATGGCAATGCACTGAAACATGTAAAAGCTCTGTATAAATGCTGTCAAAGGTTTTCCAGAAAGGGTATAGAGTTTACATTCACACATCCGTTTCTGAGGTGTCCATAATACCTAATGAAGAATAAATGTTTTAATTTTCACTGTGCTTATCAATTTAATAAAGATAATTTATTCTAATTTGCACGTATTTGTAAGAATTAAAGTACTAGTAGTTTTTATAATATCTATTTTTCCCTTCTTCCACAGGAATAATGTTTTTGATTTGGCATCTGCTGTCCAGAGTAAAAGCTGCCATTTCTACCCCTCTTTCCAGCTGGGTGCAACTATATGACCTGCTGATATGGGTAGCAAGCAAGTGGAAGTATTATGTGGTGGCTTCTGGAAAATTCCTTGTAAGGCAGTAGTTCTGTGTGACTTGATTCTTTTTTTGTCCAGTTTCCATTCCCCATTCTGATGCCAAGCCCTCTGATGCCAATCAGGACCTGAAAGATGGGGACCACCCCATGGGATCACTCAGTTATAAACCAGACCATGACCTGAATGGCCAAGATGTTATGTTATATTATAATGCCACCCCAACACTTTATATATGTGAGAGAAATAAATCATCTTGTTTATGTCACTATTACATAGGAGTTTCTATTTCTCACTGATGACTCTAGTCCTAACAAATACATCTCTACTAATTGGGCATATTTCCTAATTTTCTGTTTTGATTTTTTTACCTACTAGCCACTTCCAACTAAGCTGTCATCCTAGCAATATCAAAATTGAAAATCTCTACATTTCTACTTGGGAATAGACATGTTACTGTTTCTATCATCCCTACACTCACATCCCACATCAATGCAAACGTAAAGTTTCTTTTACATAGTAGGTGTTCTATAGGTGGTGAAGTTCTCCTCCTGTTCATGAACATTCTTCTTTTTTTTTTTTTTTAAGCTTTTTGAGACAGGGTCTCAATTTGTAGTTCAGGCTTGGCCCTGAGCTCACTATGTAGCCCAGGTAAACCTCGAACTCAGCAATCCTTCTGCCTCTGCCTCCCGAGTGCTGGGATTACAGATGTGAGCCACAATGCCCAGCACTGTGGTATGGGGTACTGATTGCTGGTGGGCGTAAGTCACCATACCCAGCATTGTTGTATGTGGTTACCAGGATCGAACTCAGGACCTTGCGCTTGCAAGGCAGGTGCCAGAACCACTGAGCTAAATCTCCAACCCCCATGAATATTCTTAATCTGGGGTCACTGTTAGGGTTTAGGAGTCTGTAGAATATCCTAACACTTTAGCAAAATTTTAGACTTATTTTTCTGAAAGAGAATCCAAATATTGAATGACTCAATGAAATCTGAGCGGTATTGTAGCTATTCTGTGCTGCTTTCAAGACAGTCACTACTCTGCTCCTCTCATGGCCTCAGAACGATTCCTTTCTCTTTACTGATCCATAATCCAATTCTCTTCATTCTCAATCTAATGTCTACAAGTCTTCTGACTGGTCTTACTTCTAAACCCAGTCAACCTCCAATCTGGTCTGTTTCTCTATAACTCTCTTGCCAAAGAATCTTGCTAATACACCCAAAACTCTTTGGCCTGCTACTCAAAGCCTTTGATAATATGGTGCCCATATCTCTTTTCTGATTCAACATCCATTAGCATTATCCTACTTGGATATAAGTTCTTCAAAGACAAATCTGTTTATTCTGTTCACTGATTTATCCCCAAAGCACCACAGAACACAGTCATGGTTGAAACAATGAACAAACATTTCCTAGTGTGACATTTCCAGAATACTTTTTTTCTTTCTGCCATATTTTGTCTTATCCTACCAATGTACCAAGACCAGCTCAAATGCTAACACGGTTTTCTCTCTGTGTATCTATTAGAAATGATTTGCATTTTTGTCCATTAGCATAGCAGTAATATGAATGTTCTTAGGCCCTTGAAAATGTATCATCTTTCTAGTAGGCTCAGAATAGTACTTGGACATCATTCTTTGGCCCTTAGTAGTTGCTAGAAAAATACCATTTAATGAAGAAATATCTACAAGCTAAATTAGTAAGACTTTTTTATAGCTTCTGGAGAAAAGGCTAGTGATTTTTTTCATCTCCACTTAGCATATCTAAGGTAGAAGAGGGAGGTAGAAATGGAAAGGTTTATGAGTGCTTATAAAATATGATTTACCATACTTAACTATCTCTTCTAAAAGCAGATAAAAGATAATCTGGGGTAAAATGGAAATTAGGTATAAATGTTTATGAGTAGGCATGTAAAGTATTTTTATCTGGAAAAAATAACTTGCTTTATATGCCATAAATATGTTAAGACATTTAAAGATAATCCTAATATTTATAGAGAGATGATTAGAAAATCTTTAAAATTATGATGTCCACAACATACTAGTAAAAAAATCATTTCAGAGAAAAACATGAAAGCTGTTAATGATTATGTAAATAAATGCATGTCTATTATAATGATTTTACATATGTATGTTTTTATACATGTATACTAAATTATCCCTTGCAGCTTGCTATGCTTGCCCCAACAGAATATAAATGATTTTAAAGAACTATTTACAGTTCTATGGTATACCATTTCTTGTTTATCTAATGAACTATTCATAGTGCTTTATATTTATCAAACACTGAATGTTTACTGAAATGTTGAGAAAAATGTTTACTGAAATGTTGATCTATCCTTGATTTAGTCATGTTAATTTCTTTATGACATTCTCTAAGACCACCTAATTAAATGAGGATCAACAAGGGATTGTCATTATAAGACTATTGATGATCACACTTCTATTTTCAAAAACCCCTTCTTGAGACTAGTAATTCAAATGGAACTGTGATAGCAATTGAATGAAAATTTGTGCAATACCTACTGTGTGTCAGGTGAGGATACAGATAGAAATATGACAATGTTTTTGATGATGAATCTTAAGGCTTCTGTCTGAATCAAAGAGAAATTCTCAGTCTGCTACATTCATTACATGGAATGGGATTTTAATTGAATAAGTCTTTTCTCTATTCTTACATGTAAATTCCAACTTGAGAAACTTGCAAATGAATCTAAGTGGTAAAACATCTGCATATGTCTTCATAATTAAAACTGACATCTCAGTTTTAATTCATTTGTAGGAAACTGAATTGTCTTAGATGGTTGTATTGCCCAGAATCAGAAGCTTCCAATATTGCTTTTCTCAGAAATGATGAATATTCTCTTTTTACTGCTTAATCATCCTTTAAGAATCCCAAGGAAAAGCCATATCCTTTATTAGAAGTGAGAAACTAGACAGGTTTTTTTTTTTTTTTAAGATTATGGAATTAGGGCCGGAGGGTTAGCTCAGTGGTTCCGGAGCCTGCCTCGCAAGCGCAAGGAACTGAGTTCGATCCCCGGTTACCACATATAATGCTGGGTGTGGAGACACGCCCACCAACAATCAACGCCGCATACCACAATGCCGGACGTGGTGGCTCACGCCTGTAATCCCAGCACTCGGGAGGCAGAGACAGGAGGATTGCTGAGTTCGCGGCGGCTTGACTGGGCACCATAGTGAGCTCAGGGCCAGCCTGAACTACAAAGCGAGACCCTGTCTCCAAAAAGCAAAAAAAAAAAAAAAAAAAAAAAAAGATTATGGAATTATTGATAAATCAATTCCAAGAAGTACCCATATTTTCCTAAATTTAGCCTTTATTTCTCTCTACCTCTTCTCCCCTGTTTATTTTCACTGGACCAGGGATGAAATTTAGGACTTCATGCATGGTAAGCAGGTCATCTTCCACTGAGCTATATCACTGATTCTGGTCCTATTTCTTTTGCTTTTTAGTTTTTTTGAGACAGGGTCTTGCTTTGTAGTTCAGCCTGGCCCTTAATTTACTCTGTAACCCATGCTAGCCTCGAACTTGCAGCAATCCTCCTGCCTCTGCCTCCTGAATGCTGGGATTACAGACGTGAGCCACCACACGTGGCATTGTGGTATGTGGTGCTGGGGATCAAACTCAGGACCTTGCACTTGACAGGCAGATGCTAGAACCACTGAGCTAAATCCCCAGCCATTCTCTTCCTATTTCTAAATAAACCAATTAGTATCAAATATTCTTTGTCCAACACAGTTAGTAACTGTGGCCAGTAAATAGAAAAAAATAATATGCATTTAATGGCAGATGACCTGAATAATAAATGAGGCAGCTGATTTTCTTCCCTCTCTGTAATTCAGAAGGATTTTCTCACCATTCCAACATTTGTTTGTGTGTCTAACACACATACATGATCACAGAAGATTCACATGCATTTCCCACCCCACTCACTGAATAAGAAAGCAAACTGTGAAACAAGCTTTATGGAAATAGCTAAAGAATTAAGATCTAATCATATTTCAAAGCTCACCCTCAGAGAAGTTCTGTGAAGCAAAGGCCATAGAAACTGAAACTCATTTATTACTTGGGCAGAAATACAAACTTTAAGAATGAGGGAGGGGAAAAAAAGCTTTAGTTTGCCTTAGGGAAGAAGCAGCTATTCTCTGATGTGCAAAAAAGAGTTTATCATCAAAGACTAAATGTAAATGGGATCAATTAATTTTAAGAATCTCTACCTTCTGTAATATTTTTATGTCTTTGACACTGTTACACTTTATACCAAAGTTGAATGTTGAATGATTTGTCAAATGTCAAAAAATTTAATGATTATTAACAATCTGTAATATGTATACTATATACTTTAAATATACCTAAGGTACTTTATGTATGGGTGACAGTTCTGTGCTATACTACTTTTCAGAAGATTTCTCTTAAATTTTAACTTCGTAATTAAAAAAATGACATTGCTCAATGTTCAAATGGTATTGACTGAACCTTAATCAAGTAATACACTTTTTCAAATAAACTGAGTCTAATTGATGTCCCAATATGGTATGCTTATGAGTTTCAGTAATATTCGACTTTATAAAATTTATACTTTGGGGCTCATTTGCATAAGAAAAAGAATCCAATATTAATTGGAAAGTTTATAAAGTGATGTATCTACAAGAAGTTACTATGTTAGATTTGTAGATAGTTCAGTATGTAACAGTGATCTTAGTATTGAGCAAAATATATTTTATATTGGATTATTTGGAATTTAGAACTTGTGCTGAGGACATTCTTAAAATATGAGCCATTCTTAATTAATATTCAAAACATTTGATGGCATCAATATGATGTGCATGTAAAATATGCCTTCTTACTTGTTCAGTCTACAAAGTGTCCAGTTGGGTCATTGCTGTATAGCTGAGTATCCCATCATCTAGGCCCTTACAGACACTGCAACTATCTTTTTCATCAACACAAACTGCTTTGATGAACTGCGCCAACAACCGTTGCCAGGTGCTAAGCAGCATAGTGTGGTGGTTAAGAGCAGTCTTTGAAGTTTGACCAACCTTGGTGGTGTGACCACAGGCAAATTATTTAACTTTCCTGGGCATTATTTTATAATGTTCAGATAAAGTAGACAATAATGATTAAATAGGACTGGGGTTTAGCAATATATGGTTGGTAGAAGTTCAAGATGGCACAGGATCAGAGAGTGGTGAGTCAGCACTGAAATGGGGAGATAGACCAGGTTCTTTATGTGTAAGGAAAGGGGAAAAATGAAAGGCAAGGCAAGAGTGATCAAAAGGAGAACCTGATAGACTAAGATCTAGGTGAACTAGCTTAGTAGTAATAAGGCACAGCTGCATGTTTGCATGTATGAAGTGGAAATGATAAAAATTACTATCACAGTCTTATAAAACTGTAACATCAGACTGTTAGAAAAGTCAGCTAGCAAAATCTGTCATCAGTGCTAGCTACCTTTTTGTCCATCCTTTCAATCTAAGCCTATGAAAAGAATGGCTTTTTTTCAGTTTCTTCATTGGGAAGCAATTTTCTTCCTGACAAGTGCCCCAAACTGTTTTTAGCAATTTTTTTCATGTAAATGTTTAAATTATGTAGTAATACTTACAAAGGAACATGCTGTAAATTTATGAACATCATAAAGAACCCTCCCAAGACAATGAGGAAACATAATATCTATCATTAAAGAGTATGTCCTTCCTCTCCCCCCATCCTCTGACTCTTTTTGAAATTAATTACTATACTGAATTTTATCTATGGCCTGGCTTAACAAACTGACATCCATATAGGTATTTACAACATATCTTTGTTTCACTATTTCAAAAAAATTGATTTTAATGGTACACTATATACATACGTTATGATCACATTCAACATTGAGACTTTGTACCTGTAAATAACACATTTTGATTCTCATTTTTCACTACTTTTAAACTTTACTTAAGTAAAAACACAATGGGTATAATTTCCTGCAACTTGCAGGGGGTTTTTTTGTTTTGTTTTGTTTGTTTTTTGGTTTTTTTTGAGACAGGGATTTGCTTTGTAGTTCAGGCTGGCCCTCAGCTCACTATGTAGCCTAGGCAAGCCTGGAACTCAGCAATCCTCCTGCCTCTGCCTCCGCAGTGCTGGGATCACAGGCATGAGCCATCATGCCCAACACTGTGGTATGTAGTATTGATGGCTGGTGGGTGTGAGTCACCATGCCCAGCACTGTATGTGGTTACCAGGATCAAACTTAGGGCCTTACGCTTGCGAGGCAGGCACTGGAACCACTGAGCTAAATCTCTGGCCCAGCAACTTGCAGTTTTTAACCTAACACTGTTTTGAAATTTCATTCATAATATTTCAAAGGAACCTATTTCTTTCACTTGCACTGCTTTAGAATATTCAATTGTGTGAAGAGATCATAAGATTTCATTCTGTATGTAGACATAGGGAGTTGTGAAGTGCATTTGGAAGTTTTTTCCTTTGTTAGTTAATATGGTACAAATATCCCTGTATGTGCTTTCTGGGTGTATTTTTGAGTTTCTAGGGGATGTGTGAGGAGCCAAACTGATGGTTCATTAATCAAATGGTGTACTATAAAGGAAAATGCTATGTACTTTTCAAAACGATACCTCATGGTCTCACTATATGCAAGTTCTCTTCCTTCCATCCTTTCAACCATATTTGGCATTGTCAGATCTATTTTGAATAAAAGTTTAATAACTTATAATCACTTGTGATAAAGTTTACTCTTTGAAACTGTTAACAATTCAGTGGGTTTTAGTACGTTCATACACTTGCATGTCTGTCATCACTATCAAATTCTAGAAGCTTTTCTCAAAAAGCAACTCCATACTCAGAGGTAGTTACTTCCCATTCTTTCTTCCCTCAAGGCACTGGTAATAACGAATATATTCTCTGACTCAGTGAGTTTTCCCATTCTGGGCATTTAACATAAATGGAATCATATAACATGTGGCCTTTGGCAACTGGATTCTTTCACTTATCATGTTTCCAAGGTTTGCCTATGCTATAGCATGTATCAGCACTTACTTTCTTTCCTTGTAAAGTACACTGTACAATAAGCTACATTTTGCTTATCCACCATCTGATCAGCATTTATATTGTTTCTAGTTTTTGACTACTATAAAGTGTTGTTGTAAATACCCATACAAGTTCAGAAAGATTTTTAAATTTTCCATATTTAATTCTTAATATCCCTAATATGAACATATGAAATTTGAAATTCTCTAAAATGTGAAGCTTTTAAGCACTGACATGACATTACAAAAGTAAAATCTCCTACTCTTTAGCTGTACTTTTTCCATTGCTAGTACCCAGGTTGAGATTCACATCTAATTCCAACTTGGATAAGTGCTGAGATAGAAACTCAACTGTTTCTTTTTTCAAAATTGATTTTATTGATATATTTTATACATACATTATGATCACATTCAACATTGAAAATACGTATCTGTATATGACACATCTGATTCTCATTTTCCCTATTCCCCTGCCCTCTCTACAAGCCACCTATTATATATGTAAGCTTTGTTTCCTTGTTTTTAACATCAAATTTTTTCTTTACCTTCTTTATTTTCCATTACTCGCCCTTTCCCCTTTCCTTTTGAACGTTTTTTTCTATTTCTTACTACCTAACATACATTTTGGCATTTATTTACACCTTCAGTTTTGCATACTGGAGAAAAAATATGGTATTTATACATCTTTGTCCTATTTATTTCACTTATGAGTTTGTTAAGTACATCCATTTGAGTATAATTCAAATTTATCATTCTTAATGGCTGATTAATACTCAATTTTATTTAAAAAACCCATATCTTCTTTATCCATGTTGACATTTGGGCTGTTTCCAAGGTTTGGTTATTACAAACTAAGCTTATAAACATAGATACAAATATATTGCTGTGGTTCACAATCCCCAACTTAAAATTATACCACTAAGCCACTGGATATAAACAACATTGTGCTGGCAGAGAAACAGACTGAGGATCAATAGAAAAGACTAGAAGATTCAGAAACAATCCCAAATATACTAAGTCACCTCATCTTCGACAGAGGAACCAAACACCCTCAATCGAGGAAAGACAACCTCTTTAACAAATGGTGCTGGAAAAATTGGGTTTCAACATGCCAAAGATTATAGTTGATCTATTTCTTTCACCGTGCCCCAAACTAATATCAAAGTGGATTAGAGACTTAAATATTAAAACAGAAACACTAAACCTTCTGGATGATAGGTTACATAGAACTCTTGAAGACATTGACATAGGCAAAGAGTTTAGGAATAAAGTCTCAGCAGCATGGGAACTAACAGTAAGAATCAACAAGTGGGATCTTATCTTTTTAAAAAGCTTCTACATAGCAAGAGAAACCACCAACAGAAAAGCCAACCTACAATATGGGAACTATTTTTTTTTACCAGCTGTTTCTCAGGACTACTATCTAGAGGATGTAAAACATTAGCCCCCCCTCCCAAATTCAAAACACAATTCAAAAATAGGCATCTGAAATGAACAGAAATTTTTGAGGAAAAGAAGGCAGTAAAGAAACATATGAAGAAATGTTCAACATTGCTGGTCATTCAAGAGATGCAGATGAAAACAACACTGGGATTTCATCTCAGTCCACAAAGAGTGGCTGCTATCACAGTATCAACCAACAACAAATGTTGGTGGTGATGTGGAAAGAAAGGAATCATTCTCCACTGTTGGTGGAAATGGAGACTGGTGCAACCACTGTGGAGATCAGTGTGGAGATTCCTTAGAAAACTAGGATTAGAGGTCCCACTTAATTCTGTTATTGTCCTGCTAGATATATACATGAAAGAATAAAGAGTCATACCATTCAACGAATATTTCACACTGAACTCAGTTTTCCCCATTTTTTCTTCAACATCTTAGTTTCTAGTATTTTCATTTAGACATCCAAATCAGAATTCTAGAAACATTTCTTAGAATCTTCCCTCACCCTTGACAGTCTTCCTAATTGTTAGTTTTAGGTTCTCACTTTTTTCTCCTTAACTTTTACAATAGTCTTCTAACTAGAAGCTGTGTTTGCTCCAGATGCTTTATTTTTGCTGCACAGTACTGTTATACTGACCACCTTTTACCTAGAGTTCCATCTACAGTGTAACATATGAACACAGTAGCCTTTATAATTTAAAACTCTTTATTGCTTCTCACCAAATGCTACATAAAATTTAATTTCCTTTACTGGTACTTAATTTTTTCAGCTTTATGTTTCTTTACTTCCCACTCTACACTTTATGCTTCAACTAACATCAAACTCAAGTTCCCTACACATCCTATTTTACATCTTACACTTTTTTTGCCTAATTAAAAAAAATGACCATCTTTTCCTTCCTTGGTGAGATCTTTTTTTTTTTTTGCTTTTTTTTTGGAGACAGGGTCTTGCTTTGTAGTTCAGGCTGGCCCTGAGCTCACTATGGTGCCCAGGCAAGCCGCCGCGAACTCAGCAATCCTCCTGCCTCTGCCTCCCGAGTGCTGGGATTACAGGCGTGAGCCACCACGTCCGGCATTGTGGTATGCGGTGTTGATTGCTGGTGGGCGTGAGTCTCCACGCCCAGCATTGTATGTGGTTTCCGGGGATCG
>PVIC010004872.1:6520-60554 GCA_004025085.1 Thryonomys swinderianus | reverse complement strand
GGGAATGTGATGAGGGGAAGGAATAAATATGATACAGAAAGAAAATAAAAGAGCATGTATAAAGGGGGTGAGGAGGTGTGGGTGGGTAGGGATATGGGTAAAAATGAGAATTAATTTGTGTCATATACTGGTACAAATTCCCCAATGTTATACATGATTTTGAGATGTATATAAATTGTACCAATAAAGAATTCAATTTATAAAAAAAAGAGAGAGAGAATATGACCATAACTGAGCTTCAGCAGACACTTCTACCAGTACTGATCCCACCAATCCCAAGTGTTGGGAGATCTCTGGTAACGAACCGTGCTCTCTCTCTTGCCCTTCCCTAATTAATACTAGTTGTCATGGATGCCTTGGATGAGGACACACAATGGGCCTTGTTCTGTCTAAAGGGTGCATCTCAGTGGGGCCATAGTAGAAAATAGCAGCTCACTGAGAGTCTCCAGGAAGAGTGTGTTCTATGCCAGATCTCACACAGGCAGAAATGGAAGAACCCAGCTCAGCGCCATGGCATATGCCTATAATTCCAGCACTCCAGCAGGCTGATGCATGAGGAGCACAGGTCTGAGCCCACCTTAGACACTTAGTGGTTTAAAAATGTAGGGAGACCCCCATCTCAAAATGAAAAGGGCTAAGGATGTAGTTCTGTGTGAAGACCCTGAGTTTGATGCCCAGTACTGCAAGGAAAGAAGGAATAGAGGAGGGAAGTAAGAAAAGGAAGGAGAGAAGGAGTAGAAGGACCCGACATACCCTAGAGGCTGATTATGGCCTAGGTCTTCTCCCTTCCCCAGGAGCAGGCTCTCATGTCTCCCCTTAATGGACTTCTTTCCCAGACTCAGTCCTCTGCTCCAGCCATGTTCTTCTCTATCCTCTCCTCCCACCAGGTGAGTGCTGTCTGTCCTGATTCCACTGAAAACTCCAGAATTTGGAAGAGTATATCCCTGATTTGTCCTGGGAGTGACTGTGGTCCCTGCTCACACTGAGCATGCGCTTTTCAGGCCAGATCCCCCAGGAGGCATTTTGAACGCTATGGGATTTGGCTGGTTCTAGACAGCAAAGAAGGTTTGTTTAGCGAGTTGCCAGGTAAGACAGAGATGGAAATAAAAGCTATTATGATGGGTGAAAAACTAAGCCTTACAAAGATTTCACTGGACTAGTGTGATGAGCTGAAGTCAGGAAAATTAAATTATACCTGTCAAGGACCCAGCAGAAACCACTCACATGCTCAGAAAGTTTAATCAAAGAGAGTTTAAGGATGGGGCTGTTGACAAAGGTGGAAACTGCATCGAGGAGAGGAGGAATAGTTCTAAAGCCAGGGGCTACCAACAGCAGGCCTGAAAGGAGAAGGGAGCAGGAGGTCTTGCCACAATCCACAGGGCACCCATGCAAGAAGGGCCTAGTAGCTGTGGCCTAGGCACTGCCAATGATATGTCCTGGAAGAGAGATTTGGAGTAAGTTAAATAACCAACCTCATGCTCCTTCCTCACTCCTAACTCACCCCAAAAGGGAGCCAAAGAAATAAGGAGTCCAGTGATACCAAGTTCACCCTGCTAAGACTCAGAACAAGATAAGCACAGAGGCTGGATCCGGAAGGGGAAAAAAGATTCACAGAAATCCATGGCAAAGTGTATTAAGCTCAGAAAGTCAGTTGCATATAAGTGAAATGGACACATGTTGTATGGAAACATTGCAGGAGGGTGAGCCAGCTCTAGGTTCTATATGAAGCATGTATACATAGGAGAAAGCAGGCTCCTTCAGGGGAGGTTAGAATCTATATCCCCACTGCTTTTTGCTCTGATCAGACCACAGCTGAGCAAGCTTGGGTTTTTATGTTTCAGAAGGAGTATGTCATTCATTTGCACCTCAACTTTTCCCCAGAACTGAGAATCAACGCTGTTTTACCTCTGCACACCAATGCGCAGTGCTGGGCCCCTGGAAGATGCTCAGAAAGTATTTGTGTAATGATTGACATGCTCCCACAAGAGCTGACAGTCCCCTGCAGGAAGGTCAAGAAGGAATCACCTTGGGTTGGGAGCTGGTGGATCTCAGTGAGACTGTAAATCAAGGCAAAGGCCCTGGTTTGGAAATCTGCCACTGTGAACATATGAGTCTGGACCAAGTCATCTAGTCTCTAAATTTCAGCTTCATCACTGTCTCTAGGGTTGTTTGGAAGGTCCAAGGGGCTACTTGAAGGCAGGCATGGTGGCATCCACTTCTGATCCCAGCACTCTGAGAGGTTGAGGCAGGAGGATCACAAGTAATTTCTAGCCCAGCCTGGGCAATTTAGCGACTTAGAGAGACCTAGTCTCAAAATTCAAAAGGTCTGGGCTCAGTGTAGCTCAGTGAAAAGGCCTTGGATTCAATCCTCAGTACCGTAAAACAAAAAACAAAGCTAGTGGATTTGTAAAATGCTGAAAGTGGCAGGCATTTCAAAACAGCAAACTGTTGCTATTGATGCTGTGTGAAAGATCAGTGACCCTGTGTTAGGTTAGAGTCCTCAGACAGAAATCCTGAGACAAGAGTCCCCATCCAAGTGGATCTTTGGTAAATGTCCTTAGGAAAACCCAGCACACAGCGAGGGAGTCAGTCTGAGGAGCAGAGAAGGCTAAAGAAAGGCGACAGCACACAAAGTCCCACACTGAGTAACTCGAGATGGGTGAAGTCACACCTGAGTGTCACCCCCATCAGGAGTGCAGGAGCCTGAGTCTCAACCCACCATCACACACAACCAGCAGCTACAGGTCCAGCAGTGCCTCAGAGGGCCAGAAGTCCCAGGTACTCTTGAGGTCCTCTCTAGTAGTCCTCCTACAAAGGGCACAGGGGCCAGGTGATGGGGAAGCTGCCAGGGAGGTGTGTGCCCTGTGAGCAAAGGACAGAAGGAGGAGCTATTATAGCAGGTCAGAAAGAGGTGGCTGGAGGCCATGTTGCCAGGGAAATGTGGCCTCCTTGAGTATCACTGGCCAACATTTCCAGCTGTGGTTCCCACCCCAAGGGTCCTACTGCTGCTGAGACAGGAGGAGCCACATCCGAAAGGAGACACTGCTTTTCTCATACTTCTCTTGAGCCTTTTTATTTTTCCTGCTGCCAGAGATGGAACCAGGGCCTGTACTGTAAGCTACATTCCTAGCCCTTTTATGTATTTTGTTTTGAGACAGGATCTCCCTAATTCACTAAGTTGCCAGAGTTGGTCTTGAACTTGAGATCCTCCTGCCTCAGCCTCCCAGAGTGCTGAGATTACAGGGGTACATCACCACACTCAGCTCTCCTAGACTCTCTGGACTGTGTTTGGCCTTCACAATCACCCCAGGCTGTGCTCAAACCAGATATCCCTACGGTGGCACTCAGAGCCCCTGAGTCCCACAGAAGCTGCTAAGAGCAGATGTGGTGAACATGGGTACTGTTCTCCAAGCTCATTGCCCTGAGCTTTGTTTTGTACTTTTTCCATCCTCTGTGCTCAGAAGGACATGATACTCTGCTGCAGTCCAGTCCTCTGCCTACCTCCATGGCATACACACCACTGGATGCCGTGGCAGTGTATGTGGTCCTAGGGGCACTGCCCATCCTCTCAGCAGCGTGGCTGAAGTTCTTTGGGAATGGTTTCTTGCTTTTGGAGGCTTCATCACTTTTGCTCTGGAGAGGTGGGTGAAGGGAAAGACGTAGCATCCCATAGCATAGGTACCCTAAGTCCCAAGGAGCACTGCGCCAGACTCTGAGGAAACCCTCTGCTCAGTCCCTGGGCTCACAATCCGTCTACCTGCCAGGCAGACAGACCCTCACCCAGGACTTCGGGTGCCAGAACTGTGAGAAATGAATGAGCAAGATTAAAACCCCCAGGCTGTGGTCTTTGGAGCTGGCAGCCCCAGCTGTCTCTTACACCATGGAAAGTGGGAAGCCTGCTTTTGGGAGCTTATGCGAGGTGCAAGGTGCCACAAACACAGGTCTTTTGATAACCCCAGAGGCTGCCTGTGGCCAACTGAAATTTCACCTAGGATTGTAACTCAGTTCCAAGGTGAAATTTCACATCCACTTCTTTCCCCAGCGTAGATGGCAAGAAACCACCCCCCCAGCACATGCGCACTGACCCTGCCAGTGCATGACCCCTCCTGCTCAGCTGCCACCAAGTGCCTTGAGCAGCTCCTGTGCTGCAGCTGATTTTACACGCACCATGGTGACGCTGCTGCCACTGTTGCTACTGGTGACATTCTCCCTGTCACAGCAGGCCTGTGGCTAGGAGGCGAGTATTGATACCCCTATGTAAGAGACAGGCACACTGCAGCTCAGGGAATCAGTAATGCTGCTGGGATTCCACAGTCATTCACCCCTTCATTTTTCACCATGCCAGGCCTGCCTGGGAATCTACATCCCAAACCAAACAAACATATCCCCTGCCTCCGGGAGCTTACCGTCTAGGCAAGGAGACAGGTAGAACCAAATATTCCCACAAAAGTTGCACTACTGCGACATGAAACAAGCATCCTGCAGGAAAAGACCCTGAGTTGACACTGGGTGGAGGTTGTCAGGCAGTCTTGGAAAGCAAAAAGAGCCTCATTCCATAACGAGGGTTGTCTAGGCCGGATTCTTAACTTGTCCACAGCGGTAGTTGGGGGAGTGCTGGGCCCCACCCTCAGAGTCAGGACCCAGACTGTCTAGGGTGTGGCCTGTTTGTTTGTATTTCTAAAGCATTCCCAGGTGATGCTTACACTGCCTTTTCCAGGCCCACAGCCTGAGAACCACTGAACTCGAAAGAGAGTTAGCAGAGAATGATTTAAGCTGAGAGAACAACATATAAAGAACCTGGAGCAGGTGGGAGACAGCAAGGCTCTCCATGGATAGAGATTAGAACACAGATATGGAGAACAAGTCTGAAGATATTGGCAGGTGCTAGACTTGCAGCATGACTGACCAACTGGGTAGGGTTTAGTTTCTAGCCCAAGAGTAACAGGGAGTTTAAAACAGGCCAATGCTATGATCATATTTTTATGGCTGGCTGCTTTGCATAAAAAAGACATGAACACCAAGAGGCCCCTTCAGTGACCTCACGCCTTTGGGTCCCTGAGTAAGTTGTTCTCCACTGCCTGGTTACTGCCACCAAGCCTATCAGTTGTATCCTACACTGCTACCTTTTACCCACGGAGGGAGACATTCTTTTGCCCTTGTTGCCAAGGCAGAGGTTTCTCTCAGAAGCTGGCCTTACAGACAACTGCATGGCCTCTCTCCTTTCAACCATGCTTTCTTTGCTGTGCCATTTGGCATTTGTCCCAAAAAGTAGCAAGTTTAAGAGCAGAGGCTGTGTAATGTGGGCTTCCTGAAAACATCAAAAGAACTGCAAGAATCACTACAAGTTGACAGAGAGTTGGTTTCTAAAAATGGAACACTTAGAGGGGATAAAAGTCACTATTTCTAATGCTGAGGGACAGGATCACTGCTGTGTGGTCAAGGCCACAGTTTAGAGACGACAGCACAGCATGATGGCTAAGAATGTAAGCTCTGCAGCCAGTGTTCCTTGGTTCAAACCCTGCCTCTGCCACTTAGCATCCCTCCTGGAGAGATTTTCCCATGCCTCTGTTTCCTCCTTCTATAAACTAGGGCTAATGTGAGTAACTACTTTACAGGGTTGTGGGGATTTGATGAGTTAGTAAACATGTAGGTCATGTCTGGTATGTGTGTCAATGTATGATGAATGGATTATCATCTTCATTATTTAGGCATTCATGGGAGTTTGGGTTGGATAGTGGGACTTACTGTGTGTTAGGTAGACAGATGATTCTACATGTCCAGAGCCCCTGGGTTGTTTCATGAGTGTCTGCACTGTCAACCTGGAACAGCCTCCAGAGCCATGTGCCTACAGCCTAAACCTGCTTTCCTAGGACTGCTATAGGCTCTCTTACCCAAGTGAAGGGAACTGAAAGTGCCTGGGATTTTATGTCCCCCTCCCAAGTCCCCCACAGCTGGTAACAAAAGATTGGCCTTTGCTCCTTTACATGGGCTGGGACAATTCAGAGGCATCATTTGCCTCCTCCCTGAGGGTCAGCTGGAATCCCCTCAGTGCTCTTGCCAGAGCACAAACCCTTTCCTGGCTTCCTCATTCCCTTAGCAGCCTTGGGAGCACTTCCTTGAGAATCCCCTAATGGGAATCCTCACATCAGAGCTTGTTTGGGGGGAATCTCACTTTAGGTCACTTTGTAGAAGGAGTTCTTCTTTAAGTGACACAAGAGTCTTGCACCCACTGAATCTGGATCTAGGTGGTCACACTTGTGTTCCATGTGTAGATACCCAGCACCATAGAGTCAGACAATTCAAGGAGGAAGGAGGAAAGACAGGAGGGAGTAGTCTCACAGTAGGGAAGTGGCCAGGGCTTTGCTTCCGGGATGCACTCCTCCTACGTGTGTGTGGCTTCAACCTGTTCAGAGAACTCAGCTCTGCACCAGCAGACTGGAGTGAAAGCGCTGGTATAAACAGTTCGAAAATAGACCACACACCCGACAGGCGAGACTGCCCAGTCTGGCTACAGTGGCCTAGAAGACTGGAGAGGAAGGGGCGGGGGCAAGGGTGCTTCTGGGCCAGGAACAGAGCACAGTGCTGGGCTTGCCAGCTCCAGTCTGCCCAGGAAGCACTCTCGGGCTGTGCACTGCCACAGGATCTGGAAAACAGAGAGTAATGGAGATAGAGAGAAGAGAAGAAGACACACAGAGACCAAGAAGTGGTAGACACACACAGGAAATGAAGTGAAGACACACAGAAAGGGAAAGACATAGGGAAAAGACCAAAGAGAGGAGGAAAGAGATGCAGAGGCTGAAGAGGAGAGAGAGACAGGGACACGGAAGCAGGAAGGGCTACAGTAGAGTATGGGCAGATGACTCCCCAAAAGAGAGCCAGGGAACCAGAGAAAGAAGCCAGGGGATGCCCTCAGGGCTCAGGAGGGCATTAGGCAGTCCTCAGAGCTGCAGATGGGGACAGTCAGAATGCAACGAGCAAAGCTGCCCCACCAGGGCTTACCTGAAAATCTTCAGGTCCCTGAAAGTCAACCACACCCCTTTGCCGGGCTGGCATCAACCTGAAAGGCACGCTGGTTCTGAGCCCAGCCTGGCCCTCCCCAACCCATCCCATGCCTACGGTTTTCAGCCCTGATTTAGGAGAAGAAAACCACCCACATCGCCACCTGTCCATTGAGCAGAAGTTCCCAGCCCCCAGTGCCTGGCGGAGAAGCCCTCCTTAGCAGCAGGGTTACCATAAGAGGGGCCAGCGGGATGCGCCTCGTCAGGGAGCTTGTTTTCCCAGGAGCTGCTGCCGCTCCAATGTGCCATGAGCAATTGCCACTCTGCTCGCCTTTCCCTGGCAAATTATTCTGCTGGAGTTTCTTCCAGCGTTTGGAGCCGCGCTGCTGTAAATGCCAGAAATCATGTACATTAAGCCCGGAGTGACGGCAGGCTTATGGATGGATTTACCCTCAAACAGAGGCCGCTGAGGCGCCCGGCGTGGGGGCGGCACTTTATGGATGCGGCTCTCTGCTTGCCGAGGCCTTAAGCGGTCGAGTTGGCCACGTAATCAATTTCTCATGTGGGCCTGGCTCTGAGCCATGCGCTCCTGGGCAAGGATCTGCGATGCAGCCTTCCAGCCACATCCCTAGAAGCCTCGCCCCCTGCCCCTAAAAGGGGACTGCTCCTGGCAGCCTGGGATGCTGGCACAGGGGGCTGGGGCTGGTACCACCGAGCTAACCAGGGCTGCTCGCAAAGGGGCACTACTAACACTGCCCTGCAGCTGCTGCCTACTTTCTCCAGACCCGAATTTGAGGTCTCCACAGGGAGGGCTGAACTGAGTTCCTCGTGTCCCTGGCTGTTACTTGCGCCCCTCCCCTCCTCCCTCCATGAGCTACTATTCCGTCTGTCTGACGCGGGAGCCCTGGGTTACTGGCTCTGTTGTCTACACTCAGGGTCCCTCTTCTTTCACTGCACTCAGCCCTTTCTGCCTCTACGCAGCAGCACCCAGGCCACACACCTTTCTTGAGCCCCGACTTCCGACTTCCACGGGCTCCTGCTCCAGGAACAGCTGCCACTCAGCCTCTGCTTAGCTCAGTCCAGAAGTCCCCTCAGGCAGCTAGGTGTCAGAGGTGTAACTGTCAGGGGCCCCTTGGGACTCTAATACCATCCTGAGCCCCACGACCCCATCTGTGACAGACTGTTTTCGAAGATGACTCCCACATCTCCCAGTCTGGAAGCCACTTTGACACTTCCTTGGAGAGGTGCCGCCTATGTTCCCTTCTCTGAACTCTAACTGCAGTGCGGGTGACCCTTGGTGACTTCTGAGAACAGACCACAGAAGACAGTGCAGCTCTGGCATGACACCGGGGATCATTGACCCCCTTGCCCCGCCACCCGAGGTCACCATGAGCCAGGTGAGAAGCTGGCCCAAACAAGCCCTTGCTCAAAGGCCACCTGAAGGGGTCCTGCTTCTGACCGCAACTCCGTCAGACACTGAGAGCTTGCTGCGCTCTGATGGGCTCAGCTCAGCCTCTACTCACATTGCTGTCTCCTGGCACATCTGACCCCAAGGTGGCTCTGCCAGATCAAGGCTGTCCCAGGCGAGCTAATCCAGCACAGCCCTATTGTCCACACACAGTGGAAAAGACCTCGAAAGCCCAGTGGGCCAGGCCCCCTGGCTTCTCACCCTTCACGACTCCCGAATTTCTGACACACGGATACAGTTAGAGGTAATAAGATGACTGTTTTTGTTTTCCATCACTGAGCTGTGGGGTGACTTATCACACAACAATGGGAACCCAGAACTGCTTTTATGTGCATAAAACCAGTTTGCAAAGGTCAATGACTCTTACTACAGTAAAAATACAGTAAGGCATACAGTAATACGAAAGCAAAGCTAAACAATCTGATCTCTCTTCACCCATCAGAAGACCCTGCAGAGTCACAGGGCACAGGTATTGAGTGTCGGTTCAAGGAGGCTGGCTGAGCCCCTGTGGCTCCCAGGCATAGCTTGGGCACATTCACAATGCCTAGGAAGTCACTAAGGGGCACATAACCCAAAGGCAGGAGTCAAGCCTGAAAGCAATTCCTGTGTATCCATTCCAGCATTTCTAGCATTTCCAGCACTCTCCAGTGCCAGGAACTGCCCCCTACCAGCCAGGGAGGGCTTGGTCACTGATCATCTGGATGGCACATGGGAGGTGCTGTAATCCCTTTAACACAAGGAATGGATTTTTCTTTTAAACATGGGCACTATGGCGAGAAGACTAAAAATTTCCCCTCTTACCTGAGCAATACCTTTTGTTTTTCTTCTCCCCTTCATGCCAAAAGACATTCTGAAGGGCAGGAAGGCAGTTACAGACCCTGTGGTAGACGGGTAAAGGGTATTAGCATTGGCAGGGCATCATGACATATGCTTGTGATCCCAGCTACTTGAGAGGGTGAAGCAGGAAGATCTCAAGTTCAAAGTAAGGCTGGGCAACAGAGTGAGTATCTATCTCAAAAAAAATTTTTAATATAAAGAGGTTGGGGATATAGTTCAGTGCAAGACCCTGGGTTCAATACCTAGTACTACACATACCAAAAATAAAAAAAAAAAAAATATTAGTGCTGCCTTTTACCCTGTGTTACCTAAAGCAAATCACTCAGCCTCTCTTTGCTTTCACCCATCTGTAAAATGGGGACAAGAACAGCCTTTCCTCATGTCAAGGCTGAATGAGTTGAGATATGTATAGAACTTGGAACGGGTCCTGCGCGTAAATGCTACTTATTATCCTTGCAGTTGTTGTTCAGGGACTCGGGGCTACCTGCACTGGAGGCTCCTGTTAGAATTGTGCCCAGAGATGTACTTGTCAGGTGAGAAATTTCCCTTTCCTTTCTCTGCTCCTCAGCAGCAGCACCCCTCCCAGATTCTCAAGCGGCACACACGCCCACGCGCACACAGGCACACTCAATAATCAGTCCTCGTTTGCCACAGGCCACACAGCGGTAATGTATTAGTGCGGGGGGGAAAGCCACTTCATCTTCCTCTCCAGGCAGAAGCCCATGTGTGGAAGATGGATGCAAAGAGAGTCTGCTGCATTGTCAGAAGAAAACACTCCCGGATGGCCCCCAGCCCCGCTGGGAGGCAGGACAGGGGCCGCCGCTGGGGCCCCGACCCAGAGAGTCCTGGGAGGCCTTGGAGGCCCGTCTGGGAATTGCTGCTGGTCCCCTCCAACACTTGCCCCTTTTGCAAGCCCCTCCCCTCAGTGGCTGTGGTGTCTGTTGCCAGCTTGCTGCTGTGGACACTGTCTCCAAGGGGACTCATGTGCTTGTCACACAGAGGGGCAGGAACAGCAGAGAGCACAGTGGGGAAAGACATACACGGCCCTTCCCCACAGCAGCAATGGGGGCCGCTACGCAGATTCCTGTCTCGTGGCACATCTGACCCCAAGGTGGCTCTGCCTGACCAAGGCTGTCCCCGAGCAAGCTAATCCAGCACAGCCCTGTTGGCCACGTGCAGAGGGAAAGATCTCGAAAACCCAGCAGGCTGGGCCACGGGGCCTCTCACCCTGCATGACTCTCACAGCAGGCTGCACCAGGCCCTGGCGACATGTTGCCAAAATAGATTAATGTCACAAAAGCAGAATCCTTAGCAAAGAGAAGAATCAATTCTCATTTTGGGGGGTACATTTAGCAAAATGAAAACAAATACCTCAGGAATGGATTAGCTCTCCAGGTTTTTTGGTCATTTAACAAATATGTACAGAGTGACAACTACGTGCCAGGCACTGCAATTGGTCTGGGGGCCCTGTCCCCATGGAGCTCAGGGTCTTTTCCCTTCTGGCAGGCAACTTTGTGTAAAGTAGTTGCACTGGAAGCTGCGGCGCTTGAGGATGGACAAGCCTCCTCCCCCGTGGAGCATGAGGGAACTCACAGGGCCCAGCTCCTGAACTCTGGAACTTGCTCCAGCGTAGGGACCAAGGCTGCACCCCCCCACCCCGGCTGCTCTCAGCCAATGACTACACACAGCAGGCACACAAGCAGTCTGCCTAGGAGAAAACAGAGTCCTCTGACAGCTGCTTTTGCTTTGAGGACAGCCTGCCAGCCCTGGAGAGCCTTCCGGAGCTAGGTGCTGGTATAGGACATGGCACGAACCTTTCCTGCCCTCTCCTTCGCTCAGGTGAGATGCGCACAGCCTTTCCGCTCTCCCAGCCTCCCCCCACCCTCTCCTTTTTTCTCTTAGCCAGTATTTCCCTACTGAAATCCTCGTCCATTTCTCTCTCTGCATCTGTTTCTCAAAGAACCCAGCCTAACCTAGCATTGCCACACTCTCCCTGTCCTGTTCCTCTTCCCTCTGCTCCCACCCGCATGACCCTTCACAGACCCCTGAACTGCTTTCGTGGTTCTCAGAGCCTTTCCATGCACGTGACAACTCCCTGGTAGCAGCTAACTCCTGCACTAACTTATAGCAAACTTAAGGCTTTCACTGTGATGAGTCTCAGCATGTACTGCTGACCCATGGCGGGAGGCAGTTGACATCAAACTTACATCATATTTCAAGAGACCTTGATGATTTATTAATATAATTAACAATAACGATTGCACAATGAGCCCACAGTGCAAGACTGAGCTTTTTCCATGCATTACATCACTGGCTGCCTAGCTCTGGGCACCCCCCAGCGCGTTCTCCCCACCCCTCTCCACACCCAGAGCACGGGTGCCCTTCTGCACGTGACAGCTCCTTTGCTTCCTCTCGCCCTCGGCAGTCCCTCCTCCTTTGTGAATCCAAAACAAGATGTTTGCAGGCAGAACGCAAAGATCTGACCGCAGAAAGTGTGAGCATTTTCCAAGACATAACCACATAACCATGACCCAGGTCGAAAAATTCTAGGCACATGGCTTAGTAACAAAGTCCAGCTTGGCTCCGGCTAACTGAGAATATATTCGACCCCTCGTTAATCCTATCCCGTTTCACGCCCTCCAAAAGCTATTTCTTTCCTCTGTGTGTCTCAGCTTCTTAGTCCTTGAAAAACAAGGCTTCTGGGCTCTCATCTAGGACACATCCCAGGCATCTTTGGACCCTCTGAGCCCGATCCATCCTCCCACCACCAGCAGGTGCAGAGACATTCTCTGGCTCGCTCACCCCGAGAACAGCTTTACATGCTAAACAGAAAACGGCGGCTGCCCGGCCTCGGGACCTCATACAAGTTACTTGGCATCTGCAAACCTCAATTCCCTCCTCTGCAGAACAGGGTCATTGGGAGGATTCGAGGGAAGAATGAATTTGAAAATGACTGTAAGTCCTTGGTGCCCGAAGTGCGCGCTTCAGTCTGCAGCAGCCCCAGGGTGCTTGTTAGACGGCGGACCCTCACCCCACACACACAACCCTCCCCTGCAGATGGCTCCTGTGCACACAGTTTCCACAGCCTTGCTCTCTGCATTTTAGGGAGCGCTGAGCTCTTCCCCTCACCTTATGCTCTGCTCCCTCTCCTGCGCTCAATTACACCGTCAGCACTCCCCAAACTCACTGTTTCTACTGCCTCAGCGAAAAGGCAGTGCAGAGGGTGAACTTGACAATGTATATATGCACAGGGGAAGCCACTCGTCACAGCGTCATGGCCAAGGACCGTGGTGGCCCTCCCATGGGGGATGGGGAGAGGGCTGGGAATGCACATGGGGCCCAGCCAGGAGAGCTCAGCCAGCCCAGGCACCCCCTTACCGCCCGTGTGCCTGCAGTGTGGTCTGTTTCCTATCATTGCTTATCTGTGGATGTGTTCAGTGGGTAAACCAGGGATGTCTCTGCCCGCAGAATCAGAGAGAAAGCGACGGCTCGATAAGAAAGCTCATCATTCTTCCACAAGCGATTTGAGAGGACAAGGTGGCTGATTCCGCCTTAAAGAAGACCCCCAAACAGGCCAGAGCCCGTGAAGTGAAGGCACACTTGCTTGAGGACCCCAGTGAGGCCTGGGGCTGTTCAAGAGTGACCACGTGCTATCCCAGCCCCACGGAACCTCTGCCCTCCCGGGAAGGCACACTCCCCCAGTAGCGTGGAAGACAGACACTCACAGCCTGGTAATAGCTGCAAACATTCACCCTGCTCTTCTCCCCTGGACATAGTAGGATGCATGTTCTTCTCCATAAAAGACTCCTATGCTCAGCTTTGGCTTGCAGCCAAGTGTGGTCATGTGACCAAGTCTGACCAATAGGATATAAATAAAAACTGCTAGGATGCACTCTAGGAAAGAGAAATTATATCTTTCTTCGTCCTTTCCTCCTTCCCACCCACTAGAAAGGAGATATATCCAGGGTGGGGATTCTTGCAGCCATTTTGAACCATGAAGTTACTTTGGGACTAAAACCCATGTTGGGCAAAGCAATAAGATAAAAGAAACCAAATGGCTTATGCTTACATCTTACAACTCTCATATCAAACATCGTCCCAATCTGGGACTTCTAGCTTTACACTTCTTTGAGAGAAATCCATTTCTGATACATGTAGATTGTTGTTACTTTGGAGTTTTTGTTACGTACAGACAACACAAACAGAATTGATAATGACACATTACGTGTTCACTAGTTGAAGCTCTTTAGCATGCAGGGTGCAGACTTTGAGATAGACATTGGTGACCGAGATGTTTATTGGGATATGGTCTCAAGATCAATACTTGAGTTGGAATGAAGAGAAAAGGTGAGCATGGAAGCCAAAGGGCAACACAGTCCCAACGGTGGCTTCAGTGGGTTCCCCGAGGACCTCTGCAGTGGAAATGGCTCTTCAGAGTTTTTCTGAATTGAAGCAAGAGCTGAGGCTCTGGCCTCCTGCTTTCTCATTGGTAAAATGGGTACATTACCGATCTAGCACTTGTAAAGCTAAGAAATACTGTGAGTATAGGGCACAGCCCAACACAGTGAAAGCCAGCCTGGGGAAGACTGGAAAATGTAGATCGTGTCCTCTGCTAGCCTGTGTCTGTGTCTCAATAACTTGGCCTGTCTGTGCTTTATAGACAGACAAGCAGGTGATTGTCTCTTCTCCAGAATCTTCTGTAACATAAGAGAGAGAATTCACAATCTCCTGTCTCTATATATAACTCTTGTATTTATTTATGTTTGTTTATTTATTCGTCTTTATTAAATTTATTGGTACATTTTAGATATACATTATGATCACATTCATCATTGAGAATTTGTACCTGTACATGATATACCTTGATTCATATTTTTTCCTGTTCCCCTCCCCTCCCTTCAACATATTTATTTACTTTTTGAGAGAAAGTCTCACTATATTAAATTGCTAAGTTGCTCAGGCTGGGCTCAAAGTTAAGATCTTCCTGCCTCAGCATCCCAGAATGCTTGGAGTCAAATTTTGCCTCTGCAACTAGGTGGCTACATTATGTTGGTCAACTTGCATAACCTTGATGTGCCTTAGTATCCCCATCTGTGAAACAGACACAATAGTGATTTTCACCTCACAGGTGGTTGTGAGCACCAAGTTAGCAAAGCCAGTGCCTTTAACTCTGGTGCTTTGGACAGTAGAGGCTGTACAAAAAGCAAGAGCATGAGCTCAGAGGGTCAGAGAAATGCAACTCAAACTGGTTCAACTAAAAACAAATAAAATAATTTATTTCCTCAGAAAACCAATAGGCTAAGAGATAGCTGGCTTCAGGCATGGCTGAATCCAGGCACTTGATCAAGCACTTGTCCCAAGTGGTAGAAGGTGGTAGCCAGAAGATTCAAACCACCATTTTTATTAATACAGCAACCATTATTCAAGAAGTACGCTCCCTCAGGAGTGCAATAAAACTCCTCAGGGCCACTACTGCCTGGCTAGAATCAGCCAGCTGGAGCTCTAATCCATTCTAGAGCCCACAGAACATGACTGATTTAACTTGAGTCACACAAAGAGGGTGGCTCCCCACAGGAGAGGTGGGGAAAACACAGGGAATGGAATGGAATGGTATCCACTGACTGGCCAGGCACAATAACTAACATCCCCCTCAGTAAGGAGGTGAGCCTTGAGCCCACCCACCCCCTCCTCCTCTTGTTTAAATGGTAACCGGCATTTGTTCAAAACCACAAATTGCAAAGGCCTAGCACCTACGCCATTTAATCTCTTAACTCACACAAATCAATTCTAGTCAGGGGAAAACTGACCGCTCAGAGGCCCCGGGGTGAGGAGGCCCAGGCCAGGGAGGATGAATCTAGCAGCTGCATGTAGGAGGGGTCCAAGGCTGATAGTTGGGTACATTGATCTTCCCAGCCCCAGAGGAGGGGCCCTTGCCTGTACTTTTCGGGCTCCTCAGAGAAGTCCTGAATGGCTGGCAGAAGGGACAGGAGGACGGACCGGTGGACATAGGAGGGGACCCTTGATTTGCATGGATCTGGAAGCAAGTGTTGCAGAACTCAGTCATGAGCCTTAAGGGGCAGCAGAGAGAGTAGTAAGTGACAGGAACAGGAGCATTCTCTTAAGGGAAAGGGTGAGTTTCATTTCATTCATTTGAAATGCAAGTGCCACAGGTGCTTCCAGGTGAAAGTGGCAGAAAGCTAAAGCCACATCTGTCGACCCCCAGGTCCCGAGGGCAACACTGTGCCCCTGAGAGTGATCTGGCCTGGCTCCTGCGGGACATTTGCATAGAGGCGGGAAGGCTGAGAACTGGGCCTTGCAAGATGCCACACTTAGGGACTCAGATAAGGATGGGAACCGCGAGACAGCGAAAGCATAGCAGCAGTCAAGAAAGTCAGAAAAGGGCCATGTTGAGGGGCAGAGACAGCGTGCGGAAGACCCCAGTGTGGAGTTAGCACTTCCAGAACCCCAGAGCTCTCTGGTCCCTGGAATAGGGCAGCTGATGGGCTTGACAAGGGCTGGGAACCTCAGCTCTCATAGCTCCAACGAGTACATTCTGGATCAACAGAATTTGTACCCAGCCTAGAGAGGGAGACAGAGGGCTGCTTGACCAATGATTTTATGCCACTGACTGGAAAGGAAATAAACAAAAGGCAGATAACGAAGGGGATACATGGAAGAAAGGAAGTAGATGTGGGACTCTACACACACACACACACACACACACACACACACATACACAAGGCTCTGAGAAGGGAGAGAAATGGCTTCTGTTGACAGAGAAATCCTTGGAGAATTCTCCCCAGATGCCAACTCCTCCAGCAACATAAGGCTCTCACTCACGGGCACACGTGCACACCCGTAGTCACACAGAGGCACACGTGTCACCACAGGGAAGGGGCTGCTGGGCTCACATTCCACTGGCTGGAGAATAGCACTGCAGTGGCAGAAAGGAGTGGGGAGAAGCCAGTATGGAGGGGGCCCTAGCTGCCTCCTCTGTGGCCAGCTTTCTTCACTGGGGGGCCACACAGCCATGCAATCATCCAGGTGTGGCCCAGTGGGGGCCCTGTGGTCTCTGCTGGCAGGCTGGGCAGACGCCCTCCCCAGATGTCAGCGTTAATGCTTTGATAAACGGGGAGCTCACCGGAATGTGGCTCTTAATTGGGGAAGCGAGCTGCAGCCTTTAGCTCTGGGAGCAGAGAGGTGGCTAATGACCGGCCACTGGAGGAGCCGCTGACGGGCCACTGCTCCTATTCTCTCCTCTCTGCTTCTTAAACAGAAGTTTATCTAAAAACTGAAAACACTTTCTTGGGAATAATTATTTCTTGGAAGCAATGTGACTACTATCAGATGTCATAGCCTGCTGTCAGGGTGACCTTCTTTGGGCCAAGTGGGCGGCTGCCTTTGCTGCGTTTGAGGGCACAGCTTCGTTAGGCTCTCCCCACTTCCAGCTCTTTTCTGGTTCCCTCTGAGTGGCCACGGGGGGCACATTTGAAGGGGTGCTGTGGCCAACTCCAGGCTGTGTGGGAGCTTTACTGAGTGAAGGTGGGCCAGGGAAGGGGGATGGGCAGGATCTTCATATGCCCTGGAGCAGACTTGTAGAATCTCCAAAGCCCACCTGCAGGCCTCGGGCCCACCTCACAGGGTTTAGGCTGAGGCCCAAGCCCACAGGCAGGAGACTATCAGAGCGCTGAGGCTATGGTTGCCAATAGTCCCTCCTTGTGCCCTGCTTTGCCTCAGAAGTCATCTCTGGAGGCCTGAGCTGGCAGCAGCTGGGGACCGCCTACTGTTCAGATGATGGCCTGGCAGAGAGGGCACCCTCAAACCAGCGCTAGCCTTCCCTTCTGCGCTTAGTTCCTACACAGCTGCCTAGACGGTGATGGAGCAAGGGGAACCCATGCCAGAAGCTGACCTCACTGTGTCCTCCCAGGGTCGGCCTAGACCAGCCCACGAGGGGGCACTCAGCCTGGAAACATGGCCGCGGGCGGCATCCTCCTTGGATGTGGAGGGCAGTGACACAGACAGTTAAACTCAACGCATTGGCCACAGGCCAGCCTTCTGGCTTGGCAATTACACACTGTCTACCTCCGCCTCTCCCTGCTCCCCGTCACCTCCCTGTCAGGCGGCTTTAATGCTGTGCGCCTCTTCCTGTCAGCAAATGTTTGTGTGTGGCGTTGCTGGGCGACAGTTGAACAGGGCTTGCATTTTCCTGGCCCTTGGGCCCCCGATGGAGCCGACCCTCTAAGGGCTCTGCAAATGTCACGCTGCCACGTGAGCCCCGCATGGAGAAGCACATACTCCTCTAGCTCCTAGGCCTGATGCTCTCGTGGTCATTGTACCATGGGGCAAGACCTTTCTCATGCTCCCAGCTCCCCGGGGAATTGGTCTGTTAGTCCACTTCAGAGACACATCTAGAGAGACTGCAATTAATTTCTCCAAGTGCTTTATCGAGACAAGAACTGCATCTCCACCAACTGAGGTCACATGTGCCTCCCCCATGGGAAGCTGGGCAGCAGGTTGCACCAACAGGCCTTCTGTAAGCACAGCAAAGTGAAAGATATAACCCAGGTTTGCAGGTACATTTGGGTTCCAAGTCAACCTCCTCCTGCCATCAGCTGTGTGGCCCTGAAGCTTCACACCACCCTCGGGGCCTCAGCTTTCTCATCTGTGACATATGGCTCTAACAACTGGCACCTTGTTCAAAACTGATAGGGCTCTTCCTCACTATGTGAACCAAGAAGCTACACTGGAGATCGGGCAAAGAGGCCCCTCTGTCCAAATGGGATGATGGCGGGGGTTTCAGAGACTCAGGGACCTGGAAAGGAGCCAACACGGACAAGTAAAGAAACAAGGGTAATGGACAATGCTGCTCTTAGGTGATGGTGGGAAGGGCATTTGGGACAGTGCCCAGAAGGAGATCTTATTGAGGGCTGATGAGCCAAGGTAAAGGATGACAGGCCTACAGCAAGCAAAAGAGCAAACAACATGTCTTCAGGTCACATGGATCTATGTCACAGTTCTTGCTCTGTCCTGTCCCAGCTATGTAATCTTGAGCAAGTGATTCATTGCCTCCAAAACTCCCCTATTAAGTGCACTTCCGGTACTTACCTCCCTGGGTTGGTGTGAGGTTTAAATGCTCTGACATGTGTTGGGAACCCAGTGAGTTAGGCCTCATCTGTGGGTTAAAGGGAACTCACACATGACAGAGATCATGGAGTCCCCTGAGGACGATGGCAGTCAGTGTCAAAATCCTGGGAGGCACCAGCAGAGAGAGGGTCTCCAGGACTGGGCTGCCTGGGAAAGTGTGGGAGTCAGGATTCTTGTGGCTCTGCATGACAACAGATCCAGAGTGGAGCAAGTAGCAAAGGGCATGGAATGGCACAGGTGGGACAAGAACAGGAGTGGGAGGTGCCAGCGCCCACCTATATGCAATCCCCTGGCATAGGACACTGAATACCAAGGCTTTCCTGCTGCCCAAAGGAGAAGCCCTGGCACATGCTCAGGGCCAGAAGAAGTGCTGAAGAGTGAAAGCACCAGAAGTACCCCTCCCTCCAGGACACCCAGGACTCTGAGGAGGAGCTACCTTGGGCTGGCTCCCTCTCTTTCCAGCAAGTTCCTTAAAGGCATGTTTCACACTGTCACTCAGAGTTCCCCAACTGAACTGACCCTCAGTTGTTTCTAGGGTAACTGGCTTGGTAATACAGCCCTTACTGAGCTCCTTCCATGTCCTGCTTCCTTTCCCCCTTGCCCCTGTGTGCTCTCCAGGATCTTTGCACAAGAAAACTACTTGCAATCAAATATTTGTCTCAATGTCTACTTCTGAGGACTCAAACTAAAGCAAATAGTGAGGCTTCAGGTCTGGCTAGTTCTAGGTGCTTATGTGATATTCTCAAAATTCTGTTCTTCTCCATCTCTCCCTTGGTTCTGTCTTCCACTTATCCCATCCCAGATGAAAATAATACTCAGGCTGTTTATAGAAATACAGATAAAAGTTGTATTTTATCCATGGATAAAGACTGTGTATCCTCTGTTAACAAAAGTTGGAAAGAGAAGACAGACAACCACTGGAGACACAGAAATGAATGGATCAGACAAAGGGACAAAGTGGTGAAATCCCTCCCCTTTAGCCTGGTCTATGCAAATATACTCACTGGCTACTGGGAGAACCCAGGGAGGGCCGACATGTTTGTACTTGGTCAGCAGTCATGGACTAGGCGATAATATTTCAGTCAGTGATGGACTGGGTATAGGCAGGTGGTGACATCACAAGCATCTTAGTTTGCATGAGTGAATGTTATGGTGTTTACATGAAGATGAAACAATCCAAAGACACATTGCTCAGAAAGAATCTCCAACGTGAAGGGACACAGGGCTGTGGCTGCAAACAGACAATGAAGTCCCACGCTGACAGGAGATTGTGAGAATGCAGATACATGCATATGTTTGGAGGCAAGGCGATCCCAGGAGCAGAAGGCACCCTGCAAGTGGGAAGGGGAGACCCCCAAGGCAGTTTGGAGGGTGATTCTAGATATAGAGCCTAAAGCAGAGGAATTGTGGCCAGGAGCTCTGGAAACTGAGGACATGGCTGAAAGAGCAGGGGTTAGGGTGAGCAGCCCTCTCAATTTGCATAGGACTGTCCCAGCTGATGCACTGCAAGATCTGTGTCCTGGGGTCTCCTCTGTCCTGCGTTACCCTCACTAAGATGCTTCAGTATAGATCTCCAGGAGGACAGAGTCCAAGTAGAGAAGCAAGAGAGTAAGAGAAAAGGACACAACAACCAAACTATTTTAAGCAACATGCCCACAAACCTATCACAACTTTAAATGCACATACCCTTTAACCTTGAAATTCTACCTCTGAGAATCTTTCTTTAAAATATACTCATACTAAGACCCAGTAGTGTATGCACACAGAGGTTTTCCACACCTCTCTAACACTAAAACATTAGCACCACTGTAATTACTCAAAGGTAAGAAAGTAATAAAAGAATAGAGTTACAGATCAGGCCATGTGCATACTGAGGTATATACCACAGTTAGTAAAAACCAGCATGGATTTCTAGATTGTCATAACTTTAGTTTCTGCAGAAACAGACCCTATAACAAATTTAAGAGTGAAAAATCTGGGGGGTGGAGGAAACACGGGAAGGGTTGCCAGAGATAGAGGGGAGTGGGGAAGGGACACAGGGCAAGAAAGGCAGGCAGCCACTCAGAAGCGCATTGTCCTGGTTCTCGGTCCTGCTGAGGACCTCTAGGCATCATCCCACCCAAAGGGCAAGAGTGCTGACTGCACTATGTACCAATTCCTGGGCCTCTCTGGTTGATGACTGCTCCCTGGGCTGTTAATTCCCTGGAGCTCTTGGCCTTCCCTGCTCTTGGCAGAGTGAAGGAAGTAGCTTTCAAGCCACAGGATGTGGGCCTTGGCAGTTAAAAGGTAGGGCCACACCCTCCAGAGGTAAACCAGGCACCCAAACACCACCAGCATCTGTAACTAACTACATAACTACAGGCAGGCATCACTTACCGACAAGATGTGACCCAAAACTGCATTGGTCCAGTGATTTCCTCATCTTTCTAGTATCACAGAGCACACTTACATAACCCTAGACAGGATGGCTGGTACACACCTAGGCTCGACGATGCAGCTTATATTGCTCCTAGGGCCACCCACGATGAAGCATACAGCACAGAATTAAATCAAATACATGAGAAAACAATGCCATCAAGAGATACAGTTAATGTGGGGTGGCTGAGGCTGCTGTTGCCATAACCCCGCCTTGTGCTTTACACTAAACTTGTTTATGAGTATGGAAAGTCCGTCCTAAAATAAGAATGAAAGCACAGTACAGGAACTACATAAACCAGTAACACGGTCGTTTATTATCATTAGCAATATTATGTGCAGTACATAATTGTACGCACTGTATTTTCATGCTACCGGCAATGCAGAGTTTGTTTACACCAGCATTACCACAAATTCATGAGTAATGTATTATGGCACATTCCTACAGCTGGGACATCACTAGGCGATAGGAATTTTTCAACTCCATTATGATCTCATGGGACCACCATCCTATATGCAGTTTGTCATTGACCAAAATGTTGTTATGCAGTGCATGACTGTACTGTCATGGGAAGAAATCCCTGGCTACCTTGTTTAAGTACAAGAAGAGATGCAGAGCGCTTGGCATGCAATGTGTGATTGCACTTTTACCATTCAAATGTGTGTCTGCACATGTGAGTTCAGAGACACATCAGTACACATGTATAAAGCAAAAAGAAAAGAAGCACACAAACAGCTCATGGTGGTCTGCAGCAGGGGAAGAATCATCCAGTTTCATAGTCTGGATTTTTCTAAATAAGCATTATCTTTTTAATGTATAATAATTCCCAATAAAGAGTAAATTAAAGAATGGAATACATCACCTAGGAGGGGAAACGAGATGATTAAAGAAAGGTCTACATCCTTCATCTGAAACCTTTCAGGCCAGAGACATCTCAAGATTGAGAAGTTTTTATATATTAAAAAGATAAGACTTGTAGAAAACATGTTTTATGAATCCCTCCTCCCCGGTGAGTAATCAGACACATTGATATTTCTATGCTGAGACACAGGACTATTTATTATACAAAGTAGGATAAATAATGATTCTAAAAAGCTTCATATCAGCTCAGGTTATGCAGCCAAATATATCTGTACCAAACTTATATAAAACCTCTGGCTTTGCCTTGTCAATAGGGCTTAGAGATCAGTAGTAAGAAAAAGGGAGTTTCCCAAACCAGAGCCTAAGGGTGACAGTCAAGAAGTCAGAACAACTCAGGCTTCATAGGATGATCCTTCCACTGAGTTAAGTGATCAGACAGAAGCCACCCAGACCCAGTTGTTTCCAGAAGTCTCAATGTCATAGTGTAAACATTAGGGACAGACATAATCCCAGGGATCTTGGGAAAAGGCAGATTTCTCTTCAGCAGGTCTGGAGCCATCGTATGGTTTGGAAATGGTTTAAATGTGTTCCCCAAAGATTCCTACATTGGAAGCTTGGTCCTCTGTTACCATGTTGGAAGGTGGGACCTTTAAGAGGTGGGGCTAAGTGGGAGGTTCTTGCATCACTGGGTGTGTGTCAGGGAAAGGATTGTAAAATTTGAGTTCTCTGCCTTCAGGTTCTGTGATACAATCTCTTCCTTACCCACATACACCTGCATGGGCTGACACGCAGAGAGGCCCCACCAATGCCATGGCCTTGATCCTCCAACACTGTGAGCCAACTAGGGTTCTTTTGTCTATAAACTTAGCTAGCCTCGGTTATTTCATCATAGTAAACAAACAAATAACCCAGAAGAACACAAGTGAAATGCAGAATCTGTATTCTAACACATTCCCAGGTGAGGTTTATGCCTCTTAACGGGGACTATGCTTTGAGTAGTGACACCATAAAGTCATTTCAATTGAACTGAAGTGGGTTTCCCTATAACTTTCACTCATCAGCCATGGCAGCCATAGAGATCATGTGAAATTGTACCATAAATCATCAGGTTCCTTTGATCAGGTGCCAGCAGGGAGAACATGACGGAGCAGGGCTGTGGCAAGGGTGGGGAACCCAAACAGGGAAGATCGTATATCTCTGGGAGCATGGAGCCCTTGGCCTTCTCTGCTCACAGGCTGTTTATAGAAATACTTGGCTGTGACCAGTGAATGGTATTGTACAACCCAGGTCCTGGGAGGTTCTGGCCAAATGGATGACTGGGAGTATTGAAACCTGAAAGCAGGAGATAGGATATTGTAGATCAACCTCAGCAGGAAGAGTTTAATACTCTACCCACCACATTTCCCCCAGCTCCATCTTGCTCTTAAGCAGTGTCCCGGATGTAGCAAGCTTGCTGGCCAGTTCTGCTTAGCTGCCATGGTGGGAGGGAAGAGGATTGCACAAGAGTCCAGGCAGAGGGCAGAGGCAAAGAGCACAGGCTCTGGGTGGGAGAGGGGCTGAGAATGGCCTGTTATCTCAATGATAACAGAAGTCAAAGTCAAGATTTTCTCTGGAGGTGGGTGTGGATTCGAAAGAGGCATGAGGAAACTTTCTGTATGGAGGGTGGGGTCTGAAAAAGTCCTATAATCTGATCTAGGCAGTGGTTGCAAGGGTGCTGCATATATAAAAATCATCAAACTCTGTGTTTCAGATATGTGACCTTTCCTGTGCAGTTGTCTATCTCAACTGAAACTGGAAAAATATCTCATGAACCACAAGGCTGAAGTAAGTGGGTGAACCAGTCCTTGGGCCTTATAGAGCACACTTAAGAGGCCATTAGTTCACAAGGGAATGAGAAGCTGCCTAGGATATGACAGCTAAGCCAACTAGGTGATGTGAATCCACCCCAGATGTGATGATTAAGCAAATGAGACTTATCCAAAGAGATCTCACGACTTCCCAGTCACATAAAATGTTTGCAGTGGACTTTATTTGACAAAGACTACTTCACCCCACAAAATCCATTCTTCTCCCCCTCTTTAGCCACAGAAATTTCTCTGAAGCATTAATGTATCCAGCTTTTTATGAGCTTCAGGAGTGTGGCTGATTTGTAAGCACCAAGATGGAAGTAGAATTCATTGAGATCACAGGAAGTTCTCTTTAAAGAGAGGGATATGCCCTTCTTCCCCCTTCCTTCCATACTGCTGTCCTCGGGTAAAATAGCTGGAGCTCTAGCAGCCTCCTCAGACTATGAGGAAGTTGTTTGGGTCAGTGATTCAGTAAACTGGAATAAGCCTTGGTTCCTGATGATTTCATCTAGGTTCCCAGACTACCTGTTTAGCTGGAGAGAAAACCTATCTCATTTAAACCCAATTATTTCGGATTATTTTTCTAACCCAGAAAGGTTCCCTTTGTTCATGTAGTGATACCCCATGTCTTTCATGGACTAGTATACATCGGCAGAATGCACAAGCGCCTACAGACTACTTTGATATCCTCACCTTTACAATGAGACTTCTATCTCCTCTCACCAAGATGGAATCTCTATCTCTCACCTTTAATCCCAGTCGGCCATGTGACTCACTTTGACAATGAGATAGTAACAAAAGTACCTGAAGGAAAGATGTGGAAAGCAGTTGAACACTGGGATGGACATGCTTTCTCTTTTGTTTCTCTTGGAAGCCCTAAGATGGCCACGTGAACAAGCCCAGGCCAGCCGGGTGGAGAATGAGGTCTCATGTATTAGGCCTCTAGAGGAACAGGGCCAATAGAATGCATGCAATTACAAAAGGGATTTATTAGATTTGCTCACACAGTTGGGTGTGGATAGTCCCACAGTGGCCAGCTGTTGGCTGGAGAGCTAGGGAAATCAGTAGCTGCTCAGTCCAAGATGCTATTAGTCTTGGGAAATAGGGGCAAAGGATGCAGCTGTGGACCAGTGACAAAGCCTGGAAGCTCCCTGAAGAATCCTGGTAAAAGTTCATGCTCAAAGGCTAAAGAATCTGAAGTCTGGGTCCCCACACAATGACAGCAGAAAAACATACACCCACACAAGGAAAACCAAGTGTGTACACTTGTGCATACCCCCTTCTCTGCTTGTCTACTTTTTGTCCTGCCGAGGGCCCCAAGTGTATTACAAAGTGCCACCCATATCCAGGCAAGTCTTCTTCCTTTGGCTCACTGATCCATGGCAATTCTTATGGTTTGGATCTCAAATGTCCCCAAGAGGTTCATGTGATCAGAGGTGGAACTTCTGGAAAGTGATTGGCTCATGAGGGCCTAATTCACCAGTGCACTACCCACTGATGGATTTGTAATTCGATGGCATTATTGGGAGGTATTTAGAGATGGGACCTAGTTGGAGGGTGTGGGTGATGGGAGTATGACCTTGGGGATGACATTTTGTCCCAGCCTCTCTGTTTGCTCTTCCTCTGCTTCTTGGCTGCTGTGAGGTGAGCTGCTTTGTTCTGCCATACCCTTCTGTCATGACAGTCTGCCTCATCATGGGCCCAGAGACAATAAAGTCAGCTTAAAACCCATGAGCCAAATCAATCTTTCCTCCAGTAACTGAATTTCCCAGGTATTTTGTTACAGAACAAACAGCTGATCAACTCACCAATCATCTCAGGAGATACACTCACAGACACACCTGGAGGTATGCTTGACCAGTTTTCTAGGTATCTCTCAACCTAGTGTAGCAGGGAACCCAGATTACCCATCACTGCCTGGGGAGAGAGGACTCAGGAACCTGTACCCCCATGCTGGCTGGCCGTAGACCCAGGCTAAGCAAACCTAGCAGGGATATGTGGAGCCTACCCAGCCAGAAGAGCTGCCTTTCTAAATCTCAGACTGGTGATACTTAATAAATCCTGGTTGTTTTAGACCACTAAATCTCAGGGTACTTCATAACATGGCAATTGCTGACTGATACAGGAAACAAGGTTTTGAAGAGTGAAGTTCATGCCACCTCTATCCCCAGACAGCAGGAGTGAGGAAGGAACTGACACTGATCCAGAAAATGTGACAGTCCAGACTTATGTCCTCCCCAAGAGTCCTCCCTTTTCCCCCTGCCTCCCCATGCCCAGCCTAGCCCATCTTTCCTCTAGGAGTGCCAGGAGGAATTGGGGTACTTCTCCATTTCTCCATGGTGAAGGGTAAGTGGGGCTAGCAAGTGGCCAGCCTCATCACCATGGCTTTCCTAGGGTAAGGGACATCTCAGCTCCGGGAGCTGGGGAAAGGAGTAGGGTAGAGGAGGAGCAGCCCTTGGGGCTAGTTTATGCTTTTAAAACATGCAGATGTACAGAGAAACGGAACGAGTTTTTTCTATTATAAAATATGTGCTTAGCATATTTATGTCGCAGTTTCACCGCGTGCACTGAATTGAGTTACTGCATTAGGGAAAGAGATTTCTTTTGCCACTTTTGAGACACTTTGGTCCACCTGCAGCCTGCACACAGGTGGTCTTCGCACGTGAAAGGAACCCTGATGTCTAGCAGGTGGGTGACCCGACACGAGCTCATAAGGCAAGCCTGGGTTTCGCCTTTGCTCCAGTGGGCTCCACTGTGTTGTCCCCCAAGAAGTGCATATGAGGGGAAATTTCCTTCAAGGAGCCTCCTGCAGAGTGTTGGCTTCCTGCTGTTTACTCCAGCACCCCCAGAAAGATGAGGTATTCAGAAAGTGGAAAGATTGCCTGCTCCAGAGGAGCCGGCCTTCTGGGGCCGCAGCCCGAAGGTGCTGGAGACAATGAGCTATAGGGTTCAGCTGGCAGAAAGGACAGACCTTGCCATGGCGTGTGCTCTTGCCCCTCCTCCTGTCCCACAAAAGCCCCTTTCCTTTGCTTCCTGGCTCCTTCTCCCCTTCTTTCATTTTCCTTCTCTCCCTCTCTCGATCTCTTTCTCTCAACTCTTTCTATCTTAATTGGTCATAACGCAGAACAGGAATTCTTTTTATTATCTACTATATTTGTTGAATACAGTTTTATGTTCCTTGCTCTTAATTTTTAAAGTGGATGAGCTGAACACTTTATGGGTTTCTTTCAAAAAGTTTTATATCACAGCGGTAGTCATTAGGGCTGTTCACAAATATTCTGTTCTCCTTTTTGAGCACACAGCTGAATGGGACTGGCCCTCGCGCCTTGGTGTTACTCGTGGCCATGGTTACTTGTTCGGGCCAATTAAATGTGAGAGCTCCTGAGAGGCTAAGAGCCAGCGGGCTGCAGGGCTTCCAAGCCACATGGTTTTCCTGCTGTGGTCGTGATGGGTGGAAGAAGCCGATGTGGAGGCAAAGGCTTCTCAGCCTTGGTTCTGAAGGGCCACAGCAGGCATATTTTCCCCAGCAGCCGCCACCGCTGGAGTCAGAGTAAGGACTAAGCATTGTTCTGCAGAGCCACAAGTGTGCATACCAATGCAATCACTTTGCTGCATAGTATCCTTGTTCAGGATCTTCTCTGACAAGTAATTGCTTAGTGGTGAGCCAGGGATTTAGCTCAGTGGTTCCAGTGCCTGCCTAGCAAGCACAAGGTCCTGAGTTCGATCCCCACTAACCACATACAATAATACCGGGAGTGGTGACTCATGCCCACCAGCAATCAGTACCACACACCACAGTGCCAGGCGTAGTGGCTCACGCCTGCCATCCCAGCACTCGGGAGGCAGAGGCAGGAAGATTGCTGAATTCGAGGCCATCCTGGGCTACACAGTAAGCTCAGGGCCAGCCTGAACTACAAAGAGAGACCGTGTCGAGTTAAGAAAGAGAGAGAGAAAGAGAGAGAGAAGGAGTGAGAGAGAGAGAAAGAAAGAAATTGCTTACTGGAGTACCGTAATTATTTCTATGCCAGCGTTTTAACTTTTCTTGTGAGGGGAGAGGGAATAGGATCCCTTCGAAAAATCTCAGGAAACTATGAACTCCCTCTAGGGAAAGACAGTCTCAAGAATTCTTGCACACAATCCCAGGTGCTCACTTGGCCCTAGGCACCACCACCTTCTCCACCCAGGAAACTGCTGCACCACTATTGTCCCTCCTAGTGCAAGAACCGCAGAGACGAGGGCGAAGAAGTCTTTCGTCCTCAGCCGCATGCTCTGCCCCTTGGTCCTGGAACCATGGTGCGCGCAGAGCTCTGACCGGCTGAGCGGCATTCTAATGACAGGAAGCCATGCATCATCCCCGGCGCTGGAGTCTTGGCAATCACTGCAACACAGATAATTAGATTTCCACAGAAGTCCCCACGGGGAGGGTGGTGAGCGTCACTAGGGATGTCTTCCGCAGCAGCCTGGGGTTTAGGGCACTTCTGAAGCCGTGTTGCAGAAAGCCGCCCCCCACACACACAACACACACACATACAACCAGCGGGGTAGAAGGAGAAAAAAGGGGTGGCAGGGAGTCAGAAGGGAAAGCAGTGACAAAGCACTCGATAGTGACCCCATAGGCTTGTCCTTGGAGACTTCGTCACTGAGAGCATTTCCCTGATCTGCCGCACCATGTGCCCTACATTTGGAGAACAGATTCTTCCACTAGCACACGCGTGAGATCTGTTTGTCCTTCTGAGTCTCAGTCTCAGGGTTGGCACAGTCTAAATTACTGGCCAAAAAAACTTCAGTGATTGCTCAGAACTGGTGCAGGTCCATCTCCGTGGACAAATTACTACAACCTTTCAGATACATTTCGATGCCGAAAAATGTTGGAAACCAAGTGTGGGAATCTATAGAATGTGATGGGACAGGAAATTTGTTCTTTGATGTTCTCTTCTCCACTTTCCATCTCTCATCTCCTTCCCCTTTCTCTTTACTCAGGGTCCCTGGTCCCCAAATTTCACAACTGCTAGAATCACCCCTTTTTCTCACTCCAAATCTCACTTTTTCAAGACAACCACACACACAAAGGTATTGTGGAAAAAGCAATTTTGTTGGACTGATTTGCACTAAAATGTGAGCGATGGAGAATCCCTTCATCCTCAGAAGTACATGTCATTTAAAAATAAATCTCAGAAATCCAGTTGGATGCCACACTGGCAAAGCATGCACCAGAGGGAAAGGAAACTTGTCAAGAGCAGTGAAGGAACTTTTGCTGGGAGTTTGCCTCCTGGGATCAACTCCCCAAAACATAGTGCTTAATTGTTATAGCTTTGGTACAACATTCTATCAGCCCACACAGTCATTCGAACAAAAGTATTTTTCAAACTAGTTCTTAATGTCAACATATCAGGGGTGTGTGTGTGTGTGTGTGTGAGAGAGAGAGAGAGAGAGAGAGAGAGAGAGAGAGAGAGAGAGAGAGAGAGAGAGAGAGAGAGACTGTGTGTGTGCTGAGGCGGCGTCACCAGCAGGGAAAGCAGCAGCTGTCAGCACCATGGGTCACTAAGTCCAGCGCCCATGAAGCCAGAGGACGGCCTAGAACAGAAGCCAGGATGCCTCACCCACACCAGCCTCACGCAGAAACCTCCATGACAAGCTAGGGGGCATTATCCGTGAAGCAGTCTAGGGAAGGGAAATTTTTATTTGAGGCAGTGGGTGGTTGGGCGTAGGAAGGATAGATTTTTTTCATTCTTTAACAAAACCACTCTCAGAATATAAAATGAATCCCAGCCCCTTGATACTGGGTCTAGAAATCAAATTCACGCGGTGCCTAATTCTGCCTAAAACACAAGCTCTCTGTGCCCCAGGGCTGTGTCCAGCGGTCTGACAGATGAGACAGTTGCTGTCCCTTCCAACTGGGTGAGGATGCGTCTCCCTCCGGGAAAGAGGCCAGGTGCCAAAGGGGACATTATCATCTCTCCTTCATTCAGCAGCTTCGTCTGCAAGATTGGAAAACGGCTAGCTGGTGTATTTCGAGGGATCAAATAATTAGTTCTGTTGGAATCTCGTTTTAGATTTTAATTCTTAGTCTTGGAGCCAAACTAGAGGAGGAGAAATTTCTATCTGCGGCTGGAGGGATTCGGTTTCAGCACGCTAAAAAAAGGCCCTGCTTCAGAGGCACTTTTCCATGCATGAGTCAAATTATTCCAGCTGGGTTTTACCAACACGTAGGCAATCAAAACCTACTTTCACTTGCTATTTTATTCTTTATTTACTAGTTCTATAAATACTGTGATGGGTGTGCTTTTATATTGGGCCAGGGAGGAGCCGAGAGAGCAGCAGCTGCTTGCAGCCATGGGTCACGTGCAGATCTGGAGTTGGGGAGGAAAGCGACAGGCCTGCCACCGTCGCTGGTCTGTGCAAAACACATCTCCGAGCCACTCCACTCTTTAGGCTCATGAGCATGGCCACCCAGACTCTCATTTGTCAAACCTGGACAGTCCACCCTCACCACCCTCCTTTCCTTTCTGGAATAAGAAGGTCGACCTGATTTTTCAGAAAGGGCACCCAAGGCTGGCAAGGAAATAAAAATAAAATACTATTAACATCCAGGGAGGAGGCAGACGAGTACAAACTGCAGACAATCCCAGCCAAGGCTGGCGCATCTAGAAGTGGCATCTGGAGCAAGAGAGGGAACTTAAAATGAGGGGTTGGCCTTGGTGGCCTCCAGCTCTGATAGCTGATGATTTGATGAATTATACTTGCACTTCAGGCCCCAGCGGATAAACCAGGATTAAGGGGTGAAGTGCCAGGGAGGCGGATTCTGACTCAGCATCAGGATGAATTTGATAAAGATTAGAGTTGCCTAAAAACGAATTGGGCTTCCTTAGAGGTAGTGAAGGCCCTGTCTCTATCTGTTCAGTCAGGTGTGGGATGACTCCGGGGAGTGATCGTGATGGAAGACTTGGGCTCTAAGGAAGGTCAGATGCGGCGACACCTACTGCCCTCTGTGACTCAGGAGTCACATAAGATCTGCTTCAGGGACCCTGGCCCCCAAAGGTGTACATGAGCACTTGGGCTCTCTATCATCGGCCCTAGAAGGACACAGCTTCCTCTGTCACTGTGAACCAGAGACCCTCTGGTTAAGGCAAACACAGTGACACATTAGAAGGGGACATGCTCTTGTAAGGAATTCGGGGACTCTGGCCCCTTCAGCTTCTCTTTTTGTTTCCTGGCTACCATGAGACAGTCAAGCCTTCTCTGCACATACCTCTGCTGTGATGCTCCACCATAGGCCCAAAGCAGCAGAGCCAAGCGGCTGCAGCCCAAAACAAACCTTTGTTCCTTTTAAGTTGATTGTCTCTAGTGTTTTGTACCAGGGATGGAAATCTAACACAGGGAGGCCACAAAGTAGTCATTAGGAAAGACATAAGAATGCGAGGGTAGTTTGTAGTAGCTCAGTCTTGGAAACAGCCCAAATGCCCATCAACCAAATAGTGGATAAGGAAGATGTGGGCTTTTCTGCAGTGGAGTACTACTCTGCTATGAAGAAGGATGAGCTTGAGACATGAGATCATCAGAGATGAGCTAAATGGATGGAGCTTGAGACAAAACTCTTAAGTGAAATAAATCAGACACGTATGTTTAAATACCACATTGTTTCTCTAGTGTTAGAAACTGAAAGTAGAAATAAGGACTAAAATGTACAATAAATATTAGGAAATGAGAAGGAAATGTTCAAATGAGAAGGCAAACAAGAAAGGGGAAAGGGAAAAAGGAAGGAGAAGACAAGAAAATGTAAAATTAAAAGGAAAAAGTGGAAATAAAGCTTTTGTACATGGGGATGGGAGGGAAGAATGGGATAAAGTGAAATAAACATTTTAAAATATGAGTGTGAGGGCATAAAAGCCTCCCCCTAAAAGATGGAAGCCCAGGATATAAAAGGAGCCTGAAGCTCCACAAAGAAGAAAGGGACACTCAGAGCACAGCCATCTTGGTATCTGCAGGATTGCCACAGAACCATCGGAACCTCACAATGCAAGTCATCTCTTGCTTCCTGTCTTCTTCACAGAGAGTCCACCTTACCACTGCAGTTCTTTGGAATCTTTGTCATATGCCTCTTGTTTTTATCTCATCAAGCCAGAGCTCCTAAGTCCCAGGTAGGAGCTGCAGGGTCTGGAGGTGGTGTGCCAGTCCAGTGCTGAGACAGGGAGTGCCCTCTGCCTCCACTACCAGTCCCCCCAGACCAGCCTCCTTCCAAGTGCCTGGACCTGCAATTCTTTAACTCCCAGAGGGCCCTGGGCTCCTGCCTGAGTTGTGGAGGTGGCATTGGCAGGGCCCAGTGGAACAGGAGTCTAGTCATCCTATTCTTTGACACTCACGATGCATGAGTCAGCAATCCAGTATGGCTAGTGTTCTGGATTGGATAGTGCCCCTCCCCAAATCGTTGTTCACCCCAAACCTCAGAATATGAGCTGGTTTGGAAATAGGTACAAAGGTTCTCTGCCACTGGTATGTTGCGTGAAACAGGATATTCACACAATGAGTCAACCAAAGCAGATTTCTTACTCACAGGTGGGCAGGGAGGACAAACAGAAGCTAGAATCCATAGCGAGCTGGTCCCCTAAGGCTCTGGACAGCTTCCAGGGTGGGTGAAGTCTCCTCTGTATTTGCCCCATGTCTCATCATAGCTGGGAGATCCTGAAAGTACTCGGACCTATATTCTATACTGCAAGCACCACCGCAATTCCTGAGAATAAGCATTAAGGAACATAGAACATCCTAATCTAGGAAGAATGAGGCATTGGGGTTTGGATCTTGAGCATCTCCCAAAGGCCCATGTGTTAAAAGCTAGGTACCCAGCGTGCCACTGTTAGGAGATAGCACTTTTAGGAGGTAGGACCTGGTACAAGGTCTTCAAGTCACTAGGCTATCACCTTGACCAGGATGGGGGACCCTGGCCTCCTCCTTTGTTTCTCTCTTTTTGCTGCTTTGCAGCCACGAAGTGAGTAGATTTGTTCTCTCATGTGTTCCTGGTGTGATGTGCTACCTTGCTAGAGACCCAAAACAACAGGGCCAATTGACTGTGGACTAAAACTGTGAGCCGAAGAAAACCTTTCCTCTTTATAAGTTGATTATCTCAGGTATTCATTACATTAATGGAAATTTGACTAACAGAGAAAGACATAATGTAGGTTGTTCCAGCTAATTACTCCTCATCTCCAGACATTGTACTCTTGGCATAGTCTACAGTCCTTCTGAGTACTACAGGTGAGGGGTGGAGGAGAGAGCTGGGCAGCCAAGGCCACGTAGGGCCCTGTCCTCAGACAATCAAACTAAGATGAGGTGAGTCCTAAGTCCACTGACAGCTGGGAAATCAGAGATGGCTGTGATATTTCTATAAACCAAGAAGTTTTATTTCTGACTTCTGGCCTCAGAACTATGAGGAAATAAGTCCTTGTGGTTTAAAGCCACTTATTTTGGGGTACTTTGTTACAGCAGCTAGAAGGGATAAACATAGCTGGCTCGACTGCCTGCCAGCCTAATAGCTCCAGCCTCTGTCTGGCCCCTTCTGGGCTCTTGGCTGATCTAGATTCCAGTATATTAAGATCTCTCCCTTGTGAGAAGAGTGGGCAGCACCATCTCATAAATAGCCCCAAGGAAAGGTGATGACTTAACCAGAAGAAAAAAAGCCTCTTCCACCTTCAGTTCTTAGAGCCACCATGATGACCCTCATGCTCACATCAGCCACAGCCTCACTTCCCCCACTCCTTGGTATAGACATGCCATCTGGACAGGCCTGACTTATAGTTGCCACTTTGGGGAAAAGTGGACAATCCTACATCTAAGGACACTGTTAGTCAGCTTTTTGTCACTATCACAAAATACCCAACACTTAACAGTTTAAAAGATGAAAGGCTTATTTTTGGCCCATGATTTCAGATATTTCAGTATATGGTCAGCTGGTTCCATTATTTTGGGCCTGACATAAGGCAGACATCATAGCAGGAAGTAAGCAGCAAACAGAGCTGATCACTTCATCACAGAAAGGAAGCAGAGAGAGGAAGGGGCAGGATCCCAATATCCTCTCCAAAGTCACACCTCTGATGACTTGTTTCCTCCAGCTATACCACTTCTGATAGTGTCATGTCCAAGCTTTCAACACGTGACATTTTGGGAAACTTTTAAGATCCAAAACATAATAACCGTTAGCCCCAGTAAAGATCTTGTGAATCAGGTAACTGTTGAAGGCCTACAGTCTATCCTTGGTCTCAGTTGCACTATAAGAAATACAAATTAGCAGCTAATCACCTTAGTCCATTTTTTGTGTTGCTATCACTGAACACCTGACACTGGGTGATTTAGGATACAAGTTTATTAGCTTGTGGTTCTGGAAGCTGAGAAGTTCAAGAGTGTGGTGCCAACTCCAGATGAGGGCTTCCTGCATGGTCCTGACATGGCAGAGAGCATCACACAGCAAAACAGAGCAGCATGGTAGCCCAGGTCTCTCTTCTTTTTCACATAAAGCCACAAAAGCCCTGGACCAGGCCCACTCTCATGACCTCTCTCATCCTAATTCCCAGAGCCCCAGCTCCAAATACCCATCAACATATGACTTTTAGTGGGATCTGCCACCCCTCAATACCATCACAGTGCCAGCCAGATTTCAACATGAGACGTTTGGGGCAACACCTGCAGATGATAGCACTGATGTCTCCTACTGGAAAAATTTTATATTAAAATACATTTTCCATTTCTTCTGCACAAGCAAAAACTCTGGCCTCGCCTTCCGAAGCAGGGAAGCTCTAGGCTCCCACTTTGAGTCTGGACATATCTATGCAGTTTTTCATAACCTTCTTTTCTCATTTTGTGGGTCTGCTGCAGTGCCTTTAAGAAGAGAGTGAAATATTTCTTATTCCCATCTCTCTGTCAAAGGTGCAGACAAGAAAGGAGCCGTGTTTAAAAGGCAAATGGGAGTGAACATATATTCTTGGTGGAAGTGGAGACTTTATGTAATTACTATGCAAAGTGTTTCTGCACAGAGCACAACAAAGCTTCATATGCCATTATGGAAAGCAAAAGAAAAAGAAAAATCACCCTGTTCATTCCCTTACTTCCCTACCCTGTCCCTTTAGGAAGTTGACTTGTATCCTCTGATGAATGTGCCAATAAAGAATTCAATTAAAAAAAAAAAACCAGAGGCTGTCCAGGAATCTTCCCTTCTCAGGTTTTCAATAACAGAAGTCCTAACTGGGTTTCCTTCGAACCTAATCTCCAGTCTCCCCCATCTTCAAGAGAAGGGATGTCTCAGCAGAAATTTGATAGTCTGCAGGATTCCACTTCCCCTCTTTAACGGCTCTTATAGCCACCAGCACCCACAGCTGAAGTCCAGCCCTCTGATCCACTGCTCTTCCTTCTCCTGAGACTTCTTCCTCCAGCCCCTCTGCCTTAGCGTGGACCCTGTCTAGCTGATCATGTTCGCCCAGCACCACAGACATACTGATCCCTCCATGACTTAAAAGGAGAGTTAGTCTCCTTTCTGCCTCAGATGTCTATATGGAGTCAAGTTTTGCTAGTCTCATCTGCTCATCCTACTCGAGGCCTCAGGGATGTCATGAAAGACTCCCAGAAGCCAACTTTCCCAGAGATCTCTGGAAAGTTGACTTCAAAGCCTTGGAGTGCTCAAGTGTGCTGTCCTGAGCGATTTCCTGCGCTGCTCTGAGGATAGCAGGCAGCCAGAGCTCGAGCCAGCCTTGGGGAGTAGAGTAGATTCCCAGGAGACAGATATGGCCCCACCTACAAGAGAGAGCAGCTGAAAATTGAGGATCCCAGCACACCAGCAGATCATGTGTGAACCCCACAGTGGGGATGGTGCTTCAGGGCCCCAGGCCCTAGAAAACTCACTATGTCAAAGTTACACTGTTTGGGAGTCTGAGTTTTATAATCAATCCAAGATCAAACCACATAATTTCAGTGGTAATTACTTGAGGGGGAAAAAAATCCTTGAAACTCAGAGGCAATAAAACCTCAGTGACCTGGAAACACAGAGACAGCTGTGGGCAGCAAGTCAGCCTGGAGCACTAGGCAGGGAGCCAGCTTGGTGGGTGGGGTAAGGGGGGTTGGTAAAGAACAGACTGAGGCAAAGTTAAGAACTGTAGGAGCCTTATGGAAAAAGAAGGTGCCTGTGTGCCCCTGGAATTGTCACCCCAAACTCTGACACTACATTTGCTATCAGGTAGCCCCATCTATTAAACACTTATTCACCAGCCATGCCCCAGTTAGAAGACCCTCACTTCTGCCTAAATTCACTTTCTTTTTTCTGTCCTCCAACTTGTTGGTTTTCGGGGTGCCTTTGCTACACACAGTTCCATGCACCAGGCACCCCATCAAATACTCCTACTCCTTGAACCTCACTCCATAGACTACCAAGATCTCACTTCGCCAGTGACTCACTCATATTTCTTGTTTTTCAGGCTTTTTTATTTAAACAAAAACAAACAGTTCTTTCTCTCAGTAGTTCTCTACTTTGGACCAGGCACTTCGGTTTTTCTGGAATGAACTTGCTTGGGCCCAGGCTCAGACTTGATTCACATTTGCTGCCTGCCCTCCAGCTATGGGTCAGGGCAACTGTTATCCACACGTAGCCCTGGCTCCTCTCCAGGGGTTCTGTTTTTTGCAGTGTGGGAGGGGAGACAGCAAAGCAGTGAGCATGAGGTCTCATTCCTAGGAACTTCCAGTGTCTTTGTCCCTCTATGTTGTACCAATCTGTTTCTTCCAAGCTTCACGTGGGCCCTGACACTTAACAAGTTGTGATAGATAATATTATTTCTCCATCATTCTCCACTCCTTGTCTCTGATACTATTTACTGTGCTCAAAATACATCTCCCCGTGCTCTGCCTTTGAGCTTGGCCACAGGAACCATTTTGGCCAATGGAATGTGGGTGTAAATGACAGTGTGTCAGTTACAAGTTAAAGCTTTAAGCATCTGCCATCTCTCTTGAGGCTTCCATCTTCTGTTGTGAAAAGGCCATGTCCCACATAGCCACTACTGTTTCAGTCTGGATCAGTCACACGTTGGACCTATGTGGGGCAAACATGAACCCGAATTGAAGCCTGAACTCAGATCCAGCACAGTGGGAGTTGTAATTCCTAGATTACAATCTCTAGATCTGCATATGTGGAATCAATATTTTCAGTTTCAGCTGAAATTTAAAAGCTGCTTGTTACACAACACGATTACAGGAAAAAACTGACTAATACAAGTTCCTAAGTAACACTTTTGAGGGATAAGCCAAAAAAGAATGAATGAAAGAAAGTGAAACTCATTCTCCAGGTAGTCAGCTGAGCTCCAAATATAACTGACCCCCTTATCCATGAAAGATATGTTCCAAGACATTCTGTGGATATCTGAAAAAACAAATAGGACTGAACTCTATATATGCTATCTTTTTTTCTTATACACACATACTTACTATAAAAATTTAATTTATAAATTAGGCCCAAAGGGATTAACAATAATAGCTAATAATAAAGTAGAACAATTAAAGCAATAATGAAAGTTATTTAAAATTCATGAATTGTCTCTTTCTGGAATTTTTATGTAATAGCTTTGGACAGTGATTGAGTACAGGTGATTGAAACCAGAGAAAGCAAAACTGTAGATAAAGGGACCACTGCAATTTAGTGCTTTTCAACATGTGCACCCCAGAACAGCAGGCTCCACCTCACAGGGGCTCACCGGAAACAGAAAGTACCAGGTTTTTCCCCAGACCTACTGACCTAGTCACCTTCTGCCCTTGCTTGGGGGCGGGGCCCTGCAGGTGCTCCTGATGCCACCCAAGTTTGACTCCAACACAGCAATTGATAAATTAGCATAGCTTCTTTCCTGAAATACAGGCACTCAGAATTTGAATTGATGGACTAGACCATTCCCAAAACCATCACCCCATTTTATCTTAAGTACCCTGAAGTTCTCCAGCCAGGTGCAGTACCTTTTGAATCAGTGGCCAGAAGCTACATAATATAATCTCTTGAAAGTTTTGAGAAAACTTAATGCCCCTCCCACACCTACAGCAATCAAAACAGAACTTCTGGGCTTGAGACGAAAGCTTCAGAATGGCTCAAAGCTCTCCCCACTGATTCTCATGTGCAGCCAGCATGGAGAACAACCTTTCCTTGTTTTAGGGACTGGGACTTGGCCTGGCCCTATGCTGGACCCTGTGGCTGGCTGCCCTCATGTTTTGCCATGTGTGAAACTCCTCTGTTCCAGCTTTTCAGGATTTAAAATGTTCAGTAGCTTCAGACTCTGTGCAGTTACAGCAAGTTGAAGAGACTGGGTCTAACCAGGGAGGCCTTGGGACACACAGAGTGAGGACTGGTAGGGCATGGGCTGACTTTATTTAGACCTCCATGCTCTCAACACATCCAAAGTAGTTTTCGTTGCTGAGCACATGTACGTCTTACCAGTGGCAGAACTGAGCCAAGCAGGCACAGAGTGTGGGTTCTTGTCTGGCTCAGAGGCCCCACAACATCTTGTGCATTGAAGCACCACTTTTACAGCAGTGGGTTCCCAGCCAGGAGGCAAGTGCTCAGGTCCTGCTCTGGAGGCTGCTGGGCTGGCCAACTTCCATCTACGGGAAAGAGTCAGAGTATCTTAATTTCCCCATCTCCGTCTTCCACATGAGCTAAGCACAAGGATCAAGGGCCTTTCTCCCTGGACGGCCTTCCCAGTGCTGTCTCCTAGGCTCTCAAAAGCTCACCACCAGCTTCCTCTCTCACCCCTGAAGACTCCTTCCTCCTAGAGTTCTTAGACCTTGAGCTGTGAACTCCAAAGCAAGTGGTTCTGTAGGAAGAGCTCATGGGGGAATCTGTGAGAGCTGGGGAGCAGGACAGGTGAGGGAGCAAAGGTCACTGCGAGCAACAGCAGACCCAACTGGCCAGGCCCAAGGAAGAGAGTTGGGCTCTGAGACCCTGTGATCAGTTTAGAACTGTCCTGCTCCCAGATCATGGAGGCAAAGTCCTATCCACGTCCAGCGGGCCTGCCAGAAAGAATCCCAGGCAAAGGCAGCCCAAACTGTGACAAGGGGCATGCAAAAATGGGAGCAAGGATCCAAGGCAGTGTTGCTGCCACAGGAAGCAGACAAGAATCCTAGATAGCTCATTACATTTGAATTTCAGATGAGTAACATCTTTTTTTGTTGTTGTTGTTTAGTATGAATTCTCCTTTATGCACTATTTCGAATATACTGGTAATTTTTCCAAAAAATCATTATTTGTTTCTCTGAAGTTTAGAAGTAACTGGTGTCCTGAGTTTTAGTTGGCATCCTGACCTGAAGGCACCTGGTAGAATATCGACCTGTTTGCCTGCTCAAAGAAGCACAGTGGACCATGTTTGTTGTTCCCGGAGGCATATAACACGAAGGTGACAACCCAGACCTTGGCTCTGTTGCTCCCCGTCTCCTAGTTATGCTGCAGCACACCTTCCTCTGTGGAATCACTAACATTACCTTGGGCCACCTCTTACTCCATGGGGGATTCTTGGCTACTGTGTCTTGGCCAGGGACAAAGTTCAAGACTGCAAAAGTAGTCAAGAAATCAGTATTCAAAGTCGCGTCACCCCCTCTGATATCTCAGCTGCAAGGCTGAATCAACGCCCTACCCTGACTCCATGGGTGAGACGAGGCTCTGGTGCCCAGTCTGGCCACCTGGCCTCAAAGACCAAAGTGTTAATGTCTCTAAAAGAGCCTGGGCCTCTAGGCTTTGTCATTGGGTCATCCTGACCCTTTCATTAAGTATTTTTGCATCCTTTCACCAGTCTTTAAATAATGAAAAGCGGGCTCCACTAGTTCTGGAAGTTGTCCCAGTGGTTGGCAGGTCCTGAAAATAGGTTGGGATTGATTGATTGTGGTTATAACCAGCAGGCCCTGCCGTGGGCGCCCCCCGGCCCATGCATAATATAAAATATACAAACAGCAGACAGGGAACAAAGCCAAGACTATGGCTCTTTACTTTGATTTGCGATCCGCTCCTTTGAATCCTATGTATTTAGAAGACTCTGAGAATGAATATGATCTTGCTTCGTAGCCCTGGTGTCTATCTCCCAGGATCCCAAGACCCCTGGAACTGAGGAGGAGGATGCAAAGCATGTGCAACCTTTGAACCTTTGCTGGGGGCAAAGCAGAGCAAAGGGGGAGAAGCCAATGAACCAGCAGCTGTTTCTCTGCAATTAACACATGAACAAGTACAGGTGATCACATTCCAGGAGCTCCTACTCCTAACTGTGTTTTAAATTAAGACATGGGCAGAATTGTTTTAAAATCCCTCTTGAATTGCTCCAAATACTCTTAAAGTCTTGTGGTATTTTCAAAATGTACTTACATGGAGAAACTTAGGCATTTCATTTCAAAAGTATAAACACTTGAAAAGCTCAAGATATAACTGGGTTCTGGAATTCATTGGAAAGAAACAGAAGTCATTGTCTTAGGTGAAGTTCCCCCTAGAATTGGACTCTGAGACAAGAATGCAGGTGCAAAGGGTAAATTTAGCAGATATTTCAAACAGCACTGAGAAAATCATGGGGGAGTAAAACAGGGAAGTGAAGAGGAGCAATTGCCTTAGTCCATTTTCTGTTGCTATAACAAAATACCTGAGATTGGATCATTTATAAAGAGCAGACATTTATTTGGCACATAGTTCTGGATACTGGCACCTCCTATAGCATGGTGCCAGCACCCAGTGAAGGCCTTCTTGCTGCATGTGACATGGCAGAGGTGTCACCTGATGCAGATGAGACCATGATAGTTAAGATCTTTCTTCCTCTTATTAGGTCATTAATGCTATTGTGAGGCTTCCAGTCTCATTACCCCCTCTAATCTTAATCACTCCCATAGGCCCTACCTCCAAATATGACCAACATATGATTTTAGGGATTGTTTTGGGGGGGACATAGTCAGACATGGCCTGAAGAGAGCATGCATTTATTACAATGGGAGCCCACCCAGAGCTTACTCACACTGGGAATTGGTGCAGAATGATTCTCAAATGCCTGGTGAAAACTTAGGCCTTTTTTTTCCTTTTTAATTTCTAAGCCATCTTGGACCAATACCTTTTGATTCCCCTGATACTTTTTGAATATACAAGAAAAATAAATTATTAGAAAAATTAGGATGAAACATATAAAAGACAAGCCCCAACTTCTATTATTGGGTTTGATAGATACATAATTACTCGATAAAATTGCTGTAGCTGGAGTGTTTATGCACTGAGGCATAGGTGGGGCTTGCTTCCAGGGAGAGTGGCTTGAGGAGGGCCATTATCATTCCTCTCTCTGTGTGCAGAGCCAGAAAAGGCCCTGAGTGAGAAGATGAGAGATGCTAGAGTCTGGAAATGCAGGGACACACTAATGAGCTCCAAGTGGGACACACAGCATCCTGGATATAAAGGACAGACTGGACCAGGAAAGTCACAGAACCAGCCTCTTCTGCAAGCAATGAAGATTCTGGTCTCTAAACCAGCCACTGTCGTGCTCAACATCTTGAGAAACACAACTACCAGCATTGGAGCCAAGAGAGGGCTCATCCCCTGTCACTTCTGTCTACGACCTTGGCTTCCTTCTAGACATCTGCTCGCCTAGTCCCTGGTGCCAGAGGGACAAGTGCCAACTGAGGGACAGGTGGTATCTTCGGAAGCAGGGCCAAAGCCCCACAGGCGGGAGACCTGGCTGTGCCTTCGTCTGGCGTTCACCTGCTGGGGAGTGGGGACAGGCTGAGGGTCGAGAGCAAAGCCAGAGCTGGGACCCAGATCTTCTCTCTGAGCCTACTGTATGACCCTCAGCAGCTCTGTCTCCTCACCCATAAAATGGAGATTCTGACCTGTGCCCTGCTTTCCACACATGGCTGTTGTAAGGATCAAGGGAGATGAAAGCAGAGACAAAAGTTTTTGAAAAATTGAAAGTCCTCTGTGGCTGTCAACTCAGAGAGGCACTAATTACCCAGAGGTGAGCTTTCTGGCAGCCCAGGTTCAGAACACAGACCCCAAATGGGTAGTGGCTTTCAAATGTCTGATGGAATTCAACACAGGGTCTTGGTTTGGATTGAAAAAAGGAGGAGGAGAAAAAGAAATGCTAAAAGTACATTATTGGGGCAATGGACCATATTTAAACAGATAATACCATTGTCTTAATGTCAAACTTGGTGAACCTGGTCATTGTACTGTGGCTGCATAAAACTTTGTGACCGTCCCTAAGAGTTAGGGGGATGAAGGATAATGATGCCTATAGCTCACTCTCATAAGGCTCAGCCACAAAATAATGCCAACACTAATAGCAGTGGCAACAGTCTTGGGTGAGTATCCTCCAAAAATCCAAAATCTGAAGTACTCCAAAATCTGAAATTGTTTGAGTTTCAACGCAAAAACCAGAAATGGAAAATTCCACACCTAATTTCATGGGATAGGACCCAGTCAAAATGCAGATGCACTAAAAAATATATTGTGTCAAATTACCTTCAGGCTAAATGGTTAAGGTATATATATAACTACACATGAATTTTGCATTTCAAATTCAGTCCCATCCAAAAGAGAGTTCATTTTATACATGCAAATATTCCAACCCCCCCCCAATCTGAAATACTTCTGGTCCCAATAGGATAAATGATATATGACCTATAATAATAATAATATGCACAGTAAATATATGTGTGCTTATACACAGAGAGGGAAATGTGGTAAAATATTAAGAATTGCTGAATTCTAATGACTCGTGTATACAGGAATATATATGTATTATTTCAGTAGCTTTCTTGTATGCTTGATTTTTTTCAGATTGAAATATTTTTAAAAATACCAATCAATCAATCAACCATCTCCAGCCTCAGAAGCGAGTGTCAGAGCCTCTGAGCTACTCTAGACACTGCACTAACGTCAGAAACAGCACTTGCTGGCCCCTCACTCACAGCTCCCTGGCTCATATTCAATACAGACTTCTAACAGACTTGGTTATCTGATTTGTCAGCCCAGAACAGAATTAGAAATAAAAAGGTAGATGGAGGTAATGGCAAGTGCAATGACAATGGAAGATGCAAGAGCTGACATCCAGATATCAAGACACACCACTGTCAAACTATAGGACTGCAATGGCCACCATGGTGCTGAAGGCTGGAGCTAGAAGGTCTCCATACCCAGGAACAGAGGGGGAGGGGAGGCTCCTCAAAGGTCTCTCCACAGATAAAACTAATGCTCATGTACAGCCCAAATTCCAGCCTGAAGAGTTTGCCCTACAGTTCTCTGTCCTATGCTGAGCCTGCATCATTATGGAAAAAGTGGATTGGTTCAGTGTCCCTGTTCAGAAAGACAGGAAAGTGCAGCCATCAAAAATGTTGAAAACTTTTCATTGCTACTCGAAGAACTAGCTATGACAAATGCTGTTTGTTGTCTCAGCCGTAGCCCTTCCTCACCCTCCCACTTCTTTTTTCCTGACAGATTTCAACTAGTCATAGAGTAAAACTACCAGATATTCATTTTCCCAATCTCTCTGTGGCCTGAGCATAACCATAAAACTTTGTGGGACCAGAGGAGGAGACTACTGAAGATCTTCTGGGGAAAAATGCTTCTCTCTGATTAAATGTGGCATGTAAGGAGAAACTTCTCTTCATGTCCCATTTTGGACATGATATAGTAAGGATATGACATCTAGAGTTGGGGCAGCCCTTTTGTGATCATGAGGAAACAAGCTGAAGATTAAAAATCAATATTCTGTGTAAGGAGGGGAAGAATGGGAAGTCTTTCCATTTTTAATGACCCGATGAAACAGCAGAATCAATCAACCCTGCCACCAAACTCCTTGTCAGACATTCTCATTATTTGAATCAGATTCAGTTTGTCATTCTGCTATTTGTCGCCAAAAACATTCTTACATCACCCTGGGAGATTATGTGTTCTCTAAAAACATCAATTTCTACAAATCCCTCCATTTATGGAATGGTTTACTGTAGGGAGGAGAGTTCAGAAAGTTTGAACAAATTTTCAGAGATGAGGGCCTCTCAAAACTCTCCTTGGAGGGCCGGAGGGTTAGCTCAGTGGTTCCGGCACCTGCCTCGCAAGTGTAAGGACCTGGGTTCGATCCCCGGTTACCACATATAATGCTGGGCGTGGCAGCTCACGCCTGTAATCCCAGCACTCGGGAGGCAGAGAGGGAGGATTGCTGAGTTCGCGGCAGCTTGCCTGGGCACCATAGTGAGCTCAGGGCCAGCCTGAACTACAAAGCAAGACCCTGTCTCCAAAAAGCAAAAAAAAAAAAAAAAAAAAAAAAAAAAAAAAAAAAAAAAAAAAAAAAAAAAAAAAAAAAACTCTCCTTGGAGAGGAAGTAAATATACACGAAATTATCTTAAAAGCTGGTCAGCCTAACAGAGTGAATCAGTGAACCATAATAGCACTTTAACTAGATTAAGAGACTCTGGGAGAAGTGATTGATCACAGGAGCACTATACGAATCCACTGGGGTTACTTTAGGAGGTGGTGCTCAGGTGGTGGAGGCTAGTCTCTGGGAACTCACCAGGGCAGATCTCTCACTTGTGCTCCTCCCTTGTGTCATGCTTTCTGGCCACCAGGGGCCAGCAGCTTTGTTCCACCCACCCCAACCCCATAATATTTCAGCTTTGGGGCCAGCTGACCACTAACTGAATCCTCTGAAACCATGAGCCAAAATAAGCCTACTCTCCTTTAAGTTGTTGGTGTCCTATAATTTGGTCTCAGGAATGAGAAAGCTGACTAATACACATGGCTTCTGATACATAGTCAATAAAGATTTTGACAGTTCTTCCACACTATTAATTCCCCAACCTGCATCATGATAATCAAGGTTTGTTAAGATTATAGAAGTTGCTTCATTTCCACAGACTCAGAACCCTGGAAGTCCACAAACCATCCCTTCTCATCAAGCTGTTGATGAGTGTGGTCATGTTCTCAATAGCCCTCCATCTTCTTTCTCCTTTGACCCAACTCCCTCTCAGATGCAAGTGGATTCTTTGCTTAGCTTTCCTCCCTTTACCATTCAACTTCTACCCCATGAGGCTTCCCAGCCACACCCACACCAAACACAGTGGCTTTTCTTCAAAGCACATTAATGAATCAAAATGCATCCATCTGATTGAATTGGTGGAAATAGGCTGCAATTGTCAAATATAATTTCTAAGTCAAAGGCTCTGAATTTTTCAGGAAATAATAGAAAAGCATACTCACAGAAATCCCCTGAGGTGTCCTGAGAGTTATTCATATTTCTCTCTTGTGGGTGAAATTTGGCCTGTGTTTCTACTGTATTTTCCAAATCAGTGACTTTAGTCTTTTCAGTCAACCATGTGAAGGAATCCATCTGGAGCCAACAAAGGCTCGCTTTGGGGCTTGGGAGGAAAGGGGGGTCATGCAGGGCTAAATGCACAAAAGCCCCATGGAAAATGGGCAGCCAGCCTCCTTGCTAGGGACAAGACTTTGCTGTATCCCCTTCCTAGTGCTGACTATCTAGCTCTCCATGAAAAAGAAAAACAGTAAAAGGGAAGTATGGCTGCCTCATTTAGCATACAGTCCAACACCTTTAGCACACCTTCCTCTATTAAAGAAACTGAAAGCTACAAACCACAATTCCCAGGACCCTCTGTAATCATAGGTCAGGCACATGACCTGCATTCCACCAATCCTTCACACACAATAAGAGCTCCATGCAGACATAAGTAATGAAAAGAATAAGCCCAAATCAATCTAGTGGAAGAACAGTGACAGAAACATCTGGTTTGAGAAAGCCAAGTCTGAACTTCTGGCACTCATTGTTGAGAGTCAAATGTGCTGAGCTATAGTCCTAAAGGTCAGAATTGTTTCAGCAACAACACACCCTGAGTAAGGTTGTGTGTTGCCTGCTAAATTTTCTGGTGGCATTGTCCTAGCTCTGGAGCAACTGAGCCCAGATCTTTGGCCCTACCTGTGACCTAATACCTACTTAATATCTTTTAATGAATCTCTTTCTGCTGAAACTTTTTTAAATACTGGGAATTGAATGTAGGGTCTTCTCACTAAGTGACATCCTTAGCCCTTTTTCATATCTTTGTTTTAAGATAAGGCTTGCTAAGTCACTAAATTGCCCAAATTGGGCTTGAACTTGTGATCTTCCTGCCTCAACCTTTCAGAATTCTGGGATTACATGCATGTACCAACACCCAGCTCTAGAATCACTGCTGTAGTCTGCAAGTGTGATAGTGAGAGGGTAAATTAAACACTGCCCCAAATCAAAAACAGAAAACTAGTATATTTTTAAAGCATGAGATAGATCACCAGCATCCCAGAAACCCTCTTTGCATTTATTCCCAGTAACTTTTTTAAAGAAAACAATTGTTTTGATTCCTATCGTTGAAGATAAATTTCATCCATTTTTTTTTCCTTGAAACAGGGTCTCACTTTGTAGTTCAGGCTGGCCCTGAGCTCACTATGTAGCCCAGGCAAGTCTCAAACTCAGCAATTCTCCTGCCTCTGCCTCCGGAGTTCTGGGATGACAGGCGTGAGCCACCACGCCCGGCACTGTGGTATGTGGTATTGATTGCTGGTGGGTGTGAGTCACCACGCCCAGCATTGTATGTGGTTACTGGGGATTGAACCAGGGGCCTTGCACTTGCTAGGCAGGCGCTGGAACCACTGAGCTAAACCCACTGCCCAAGTTTCATCTATTTTTGAGTTTCATATAAATGTAATAAATCACATATCACATACTTTTCATGCTTGCTTTCCTTGCTCAACATCTTGTCTGTGAGACTCATCCATGATCCTTCCGTTTTACTGATGTGCCGCATTTCAGTTTAGCTCTCCATCCTTGTACCAATGGATGTTTAAACAAGTTCCAGTTAGGAGCAATTGCAAGTCAAATATTATGAATATTTGGTGGCATAGATGTGCCAGTGTGGTTGTTGGTTCATGGGGTAATTTAAGGTTAGAATTAACAAGTGTTACCAAGAACCTGTGTCAGGACATTAGCCCAATTCACCCTTTATAAGAGGGCTGAGAAAAGGTCTTTATCTAATTTTAAAATGGCTACAAGCATCAGGGAAAGATCCCACAACGAAGGAAATTTGAGGTGAAAGTCTCTAGTGTTCCAGGGAAGAGATTTGGAGTTTGACAAGTTCAGGTGGAAAGACCTACCACCTCCACTACTCAGTCTCCTGGGATGGGTAAAGTGCTACTAAACAGGAGAACAGACCCTACAATAAAGTCCATAATCTTAACATGTAAAGTTCAAGGATGACACAAAAGGATTATCAATTATATTCTCCTTCTTATCCCACCAAATCCATGCTAGAGTTCTTGCTTCCTGAATCACAACTCTTACCTACTTTATTCAAGCAATCCCCTTCTAAAGGAGAAAAATCCCTGGGCACTCATTCAGGAGTTCAGATAATGATGTCATACAGAACTGGGTTTGAACCAGGAAATAAGGCTGGGGCTGGGGCTGGGGCTGGGGCTACAGTGAGGAGCATGAGGTGGTTGAGATACAAAATTGGACAAATTGTTTAAATTCTCTAGGCAGCAATTTTCTCAGCTAAAAATGAGAATGATATTGACACCTACATCAGAGGCACTAATCATACAAAGTGATAGCACAGTGCTGCATTTTTTATAGTAAATGCTCAATAAACTGTTACAATTAAGGTAGGCAGGTTGGTTTCTGCTGTAGAAGCTATTGTTGGGAACTTTGGTGATTGTGACCAAAAATTACTGAAACGTGTTTGTATCCCTTCCTACCCAACCCAGTCACAGGATTATCCTTCTCCTCACCATTGCCTGGACAACTCAGTTTGTGGCTAAATAATCACTGATGCCTTGGTTAGCTTAAGCTGTGATGGACATAGTACAGTCCACCTTCACAAGTCAAAATCTTCCCCTAACATTCTCAAGATCAAGCTCATGATCTATTTAGTAAAGCTAGTCTAGAAACCCTGGGAGAGGACAAAGGTCAAGCAAATCAATAACGTCATTGCCAAGCTCCTACATATTTGAAAATCCAGGTGAATATCCATAGAGAAAGATAAATGAAATAAGTCAGAACTGTAGAAATATATTCCAGAATAACTGAGGTTTTCTGCTCAGACAGAGTAAAGGACTAAGCTCCCACACATTCTTCAAAAGTGAAGTCTCAGTTATTTGCCTTACAGAGAACTGCCAAGGTGTATTGGATTGGTTCATCATGTTCTAATCATTTTCCTCCTCTTTCTTAGCCCAGAGTGTAGGAGCAGAGGAGACAATGTATCTGCCTCTTTTTCATTGCTACAGAAAAGTATCTGAGGCTGGGAACTTATAAAGAAAAGAAGTCACCTTAGATCCCTATCCTTGAGGTCCAAGAACAATCACATCAACATCCACTTAGCTCTGGGGAGGCCCCATGGCTATGTCACATGATAGTTGATGGCAGAGCTCACTTGAGAAGTCAGCATATAGTGACACAAGAAGCCAGAAAGAGGTAGGGGCCAGAGACCAGAAGGGTGCATGCTTTCCATTATTTGTGGGCCTGTTGGGGAAGAGGCTCAGAAACTGAGGTGCAAGAGCCCTGGTTTTCCATGACCAGGACCAGATCAGAAGACCAGAAGCTCTCCATTCTTTGCGGGCCTGATGGGGAAAGAGGTGCAGAGATTAAAGTGAAGGAGCCCCAGTAAGAAAGGGCCTGGGTACCATTAGACAGCACACTACTAGCAGGTTTCCCACAACCAGGTCCAAACCAAAAGGGCATGGCCACTCCATTCTTTGTATAACTATTGGGTGAAGTGGCACAAAGATTGAGGTGCAGGAGCTCTGCTTTCCTGTAACCAAGGTAATACCAGAAGGTCGCAGAATCTCCGTTTTCTTGTGGACCAGACTGGACATGACTGCTGCATGGAGAAGAGCCTCCAAAGATACCACCTACTTGTTTGTGAACGCTAAATAAGTGCAGCAGCAGTGCTAGAACATAGACAGAGGCTTTCTGTGTGTTCCTCTACTCAGTCATCCATGTCAAATAAACACTCACCAGAAGTATAAGGGAGTGCTATTGACCATAGCCATCAGTAAGTTAGGTGAGTCAGTTCCACCTACAAGATCCTGGACTCTTGCAGGGTTCAAGCTTATAGGAGTTCTTTGAGCTCAACACAGGCATTATACTCAGAACCTAGACTAATCAACTTCAGTCTCCATGCTACTGCCCATACCATCTACAGGAAAAGCAGATCCATGCTGTGAAGGGCTAGAAGAGGGAAAATAGTATTCTGTTACCTGCTGCTGCTAAGTACCCCATTCTCCTCCTGTTCTTTCATCCTCCCCTGTCTCTAGTCAGAATCAGTTCCTAAAAGTTAAAAAGCTTCTGTCTTCCCAAATTTCTCTTTTTTCTATATTATTATAGGAGGGTAAACAAAGTTCCTAATTGTCTTGTGATTGTTAATCAGTTCTGTCTTATATTTGTCCCTTCTGTCTCTGTTATCCTCTAGCGTCTATAAGATTCCCAAGGTCTACATGATCTCTGTAGATTTCTAACACTATTTCTAATCTCTCGCTCTCTATCTCTCTCCCTACCCAACTCCCCAGTGACCTTTAATTCCCTAAGGGTAGTGCTACTACACTGAAGGACCTATATCTTATAAGCACACTTCTGATTAGTTCTAAATTTTGGCATATGGTCACAGATGTAACTCATGAGGTTAAAGGCATCAGTATAGTAGTTTCCAAAGCTTATCATTTCCTGTGCTATGTTCATTACTGTTAGTGATACCAATTGTATTATGTCAGCAAAGACAATGTGATTGTTCAATTCAAATACCTCGTTTGGTGTGCCAGAACTGAGATTACTTAAGGGGTATTACAGAACCAAGAAGGTCAATCCAGAAAGTAGCCATCTCCTAAGGGTTCCAAATATTAGGGAAAGACTTCCAACAAGGAAGTTTGCCCAGAGACCAAACAAGGAATTAAACCCTAACATAAGCAACAACAAAGGAATAGAAATGAGAAAAAAATTCAACAGCCCAGATACAAAGATCATCACCACAGGGGAATCCAGGGAAAAGGGAAATACAGAAAAATGAAGCTCAATCTTCAGGACTCTCTGAGAAGGTAACAAAAGATCTAGTAAAATGGAAATCAGAAATACTCTCTGAGATAAAAGCAGATTTACGTCCACAGTGAAAGATATGATTAATAACACCAGAGAAGAATTCAGGAACATAATAGACTCTCAGATGACAAAAGCAAAAGCTTCAGAGTTCCAGGTGATTAAAAATTCCAACAAAAGTTTGCAAAGTAGGATGAATGAAGTTGAGCACCAAATTTTAGACCTATAGGATAGAATTGCAGTCAATGAACAAGAAAGGAATGATTTATGGAAAATGGCAAGGAACCCTGAGAAATCAATCCAACAGCTCCTAGGTGATACAAAGACAAATAACATAAGACTGGAGTAGCTAAGGAAGCAAGAGACAGTGCAAAAGATATTTTAAAAAACTATTCACATCCAATGTTATACATAATTTTCATATGTATATAAATTGTACCAATAAAGAATTCAATTTTAAAAAAACTGTTCACAGATATAATAGCAGAAAACTTCACAGGAAAAGTAAAATAATCAGACCTACAGATAAGTGAGGCATACAAACTCCAAATGGTCATGATATTAAAAAAATCTAATCCCAGCACTCGGGAGGCAGAGACAGGAGGATTGCTGAGTTCGCGGCGGCTTGCCTGGGCACCATAGTGAGTTCAGGACCAGCCTGAACTACAAAGCGAGACCCTGTCTCCAAAAAGCAAAAAAAAAAAAAAAAAAAAATCTAACCTAGGTATACAATTATCAAGGTTCCAGATACCCAACAAAAGAATGACATACTGAAAGCAGTTAGAGAAAAGAAAAAAATCACATACAAAGGGAAGCCCAACTGGATCACAGCAGACTTTTTAACACAAATAGTCAAGGCAAGGGAAGCCTGGACTGAAGTGTTTGAACCCTTGAAGGAAAACAACCACCAACCTAGATTGATGTATCCTGGAAAACTATCAGAATTGAGGAGGAAATAAGATACTTCTGTGATAAAGAACACTGGAAAAACTTTACAAGTACCAAACCTGTACTCCAAAAATTCTAAAGAATATCTGGAAAAATAAACAATGCAAGTCACAAACCCATGAGACACAGAAGAATGAATTATTGGAGAGGGCAGGAAACTGATTGGAAAGTGACAAAAGCAAAGAATAAAAGGGTCAAGAACAGGAAAACATCATGACAGGTATAAATCAGTCTATGTCAGTCATAACCATTAATGTCAATGGACTCATTGTGCCAATTAAAAGACACACACTGGAAGAATGGATTAAGAAAAAAAATCCAGTCCAGAGATTTAGCTCAGCGGTTCCTGCACCTGCCTCATAAGCGCAAGGTCTTGAGTTCAATCCCCAGTAACCACATACAATGTTGGGTGTGGTGACTCATGCCCACCAGCAATCAATACCACATACCACTGTGCCGGGCGTGGTGGTACATGCCTGTAATCCCAGCACTCGGGAGGCAGAGGCAGGAGGATTGCTGAGTTCGAGGCTTGCCTGAGCTACATAGTGAGCTCAGGGCTAGCCTGAACTACAAAGCGAGACCCTGTCTCAAAAAAAAAAAAAATGAAAAGAAAGAAAGAAACAAAATCCAAACAACATGGGAAAGAGTCTTTACTAGCTGTTTGTCAGACAAAGGGCTACTATCTACAATATATAAAGAACTTAAATCAGTCTCCCCACGTTTAAAGACCCAATTCAAAAATGAGCATCTGAAATGAACAGACACTTCTCAGAGGCAGAAGTCAAAGCAGCCAAGAAGCATATGAAGAAATGTTCAAATCACTGATCATTTAAGAGATGCAGATGAAAACAACACTGAGATTTCATCGCACTCCGCAAAGAATGGCTGCTATTGCAAAATGAACCAACAATAAATGCTGGTGAGGCTGTGGGGAGAAAGGAACCCTTCTCGACTGTTCGTGGGATTGTAGACTTGTGCAACCACTGTGGAGATCTGTGTGGAAATTCCTCAGAAAACTAGGACTAGAGGTCCCATTCGATTCTGCTATTTCCCTGCTAGGAATATACTCAAAAGAATTTTAAAAATCACATTGGAAAGACATATGTACACCCTTGTTTATAGCAGCTCAGTTTGTGATAGCCCAATCTTGGAAACAACCCAAATGCCCATCAACTAGAGACTAGATAAAGACGATGTGGGTTTTTTTTATAAAATGGAGTATTACTCTGCCATAAAGAATGGCAAGATTCATTCATTTATGTGCAAATGGATACACCTGGAGAACACACTAATAAGTAAAATAAATAGATCACAGATATGCAAATACCGGATCTTTTCTTTGGTATGAATACCTGTAGAGGTAAATGAGTTCTAGAATGTATGATAATTTTTAGAAAATAGGAAATATCCAAAGGGAATTTGGTGTGAGAACTAATGAGGGGAAGGAATAAATATGATTCTGAAAGAAAATAAAAGAGCATGTATATAGGGGGTGGGGGTGGGTAGGGGTGTGAGTAAAAATGAGAATTAACTTGTATCATATACTGGTACAAATTCCCCAATGTTGTGCGTGATTGTGAGTTGTATATAAAATGTACCAATAAAGAATTCAATTACAGGGCCAGAGATTTAGTTCAGTGGTTCTGGCGCCTGCCTTGCAAGTGCAAGGCCCTGAGTTCCATCCCAGTGACCACATATAATGCTGGGCGTGGTGACTCACGCCCACCAGCCATCAATACCACATACCACAGTCCCGGAGCGTGGTGGCTCATGCCTGTAATCCCAGCACTCGGGAGGCAGAGGCAGGAGGATTGCTGAGTTCCACGCTTTCCTGGGCTACATAGTGAGCTGAGGGCCAGTCTGAACTACAAAAGCGAGACCCTGTCTCAAAAAAAAAATTCAATTACAAAAAAGAAACAAAATCCTACAATATGCTACATATTACAGACACACCTAATTCAGAAAGAAAGGCATAGACTGAAAGTAAAAGGATGGAAAACAATTCTCCATGTGACAGTAAGCTGCAAAAAAGCAGGAGTAGCTATCCTATTTGCAGACAAAATAAATCTCAAACCAAAACTGATAAAGAGAGACAAGGAAGGACACTACATCCTCACACAGAGAACAATCCAAGAGAAAGAGATGACATACATAAGTATTTATGTACCAAATTCCAGTGCACCCAAATATATAAAACAAATTTTAATGGATAGGAGAAGCCGGGTAAGTATTACTACAATAGTAGTAGAGGACTTCAATACCTTGCTGTCACAACTAGAAATACAACTGGACAAAATATTATAATGAAATACTTGAATTGAAGCAAACCTTTGAACAAATTACTTAATAGATGCCTACAAAGTATTTCACCTCACAAAATCAGAATATATATTCATCTCAGCTGCTCATGGGTCATTCTACAAAATAAACTGCGTGCTAGTTTGTAGAACATGTTTAAGTAAATGCAAAGGAATTGAAGTTATCCCCTGTATACTGTCAGACCACAGTGCCTTGAAATTGGAGCTGAATAGCAAAAGTAACTCCAAGATCCTCACAAACACATGGAAATTGAACAACACTCTGCTAAATAACCAGTGGGTCACAGAAGAAATCAAATAGTTTTTACCATTAAGTGAGAATCCCAGTACAACATACAGGACTTTATGGGATACAATGAAAGGAGTTCTAGAGAGAAATTCTTAGCAGTGAACACCTATACCAGGAAAACAGAGCAAGCGCAAATAGACAATCTAATGCTAAACTTCAAACTACCAGAAAAAGAGGGACAAGACAAGCCCATACTAATGATGAAATTATAAGAATCACAGCAGAAATTAATGCAGTGGAGACTAAGAGAATGATACAAAAAAATCAATGAATTGAAGAGTTGGTTTTTCGAAAGGATAAACAAAATTGACAGACCCTTACCCAAATTTATCAAACAAAGGAAGGAAAAGCCTTAAATCCATGTCATTACAAATGGAAAGAGGGAAGTCGCCACAGATCCAGCAGAAGTCCAGAGAATGATAAACATCTACTTTGAAAATTTGTACTCCAATAAGCTGGAAAAAGTAGAAGAAATGCATAGATTCCTAGACACATACAAATTTCCAAATAGAATGAAGAAGATATAAAAATGTTAAACACCCCAATATCTATCTGTGAAATTAAAAATGTAATAAAAATCCCACTGACAAAGAAAAGCCCTGGTCCTGATGGCTTCACTGCTGAATTCTACAAAAAAAAAAAAAAAAAAAAAAAAAAAAAAAAAAAAAAAAAAAAAAAAAAAAAAAAAAAAAAAAAAAAAAAAAAAAAAAAAAAAAAAAAAAAAAAAAAAAAAAAAAAAAAAAAAAAAAAAAAAAAAAAAAAAAAAAAAAAAAAAAAAAAAAAAAAAAAAAAAAAAAAAAAAAAAAAAAAAAAAAAAAAAAAAAAAA
>PVIC010004871.1:0-60472 GCA_004025085.1 Thryonomys swinderianus | reverse complement strand
GAGGCCTTGCCACCTTCCGTGCGCTGGTGACTGGTGCGAGTGAGCTATAGTGCTACCTGTCACCCACATGAAAGTGTGGCAGTCCAGCCGCAGGTGGCACCCGACAGTTGAGGCACAGCTGTGTGTCTGTGATGTCAGACCACAGCAAGAGCCCACTGGAAAGACGATTTGTAAATAAATGAAAAGGGCAAGCACCAAATAAGGCTGAATATTTATTTAGTGACCGAGGAGAAACCCTATACTATGCAGGCTGGAGTGGAGAAGGGTTTAGGTTTCATAGAAGAGCTGCAGGATCTTTAAACAGAGAAGCAATTTCATCTCCCTGGACTGTTTTCAAGGGCTGCTGGAAGAATGCACAGTTGGATTAGCAATTTAGCCCAAAATTGTGACCCTGGTTTACTGATTGTACAAACAAGGTCACACAGAGGCCTCCACTTTCTCCTTTCTCTCTCAAGGTCAACAATTAACATAAACTCTCCCAAGTCCTCCCAAGATGTAACCGAGTAGCTCACACAGGTGAACCACCGTCAATGTCGAACAAGACTTTTTCAGCTAAGAAGTTTGGTGCCTGGCTCCTCCTTTGTGATTGAAAGTGAAACAATAGGGCCGGAGGGTTAGCTCAGTGGTTCTGGCGCCTGCCACGCAAGCGCAAGGTCCTGAGTTCAATCCCTGGTAACCACATATAATGCTGAGCGTGGAGACTCACGCCCACCAACAATCAACGCCGCATACCACAATGCTGGGCGTGGTGGCTCATGCCTGTCATCCCAGCACTCGGGAGGCAGAGACTAGAGAATTGCTGAGTTCGTGGCGCCTTGCCTGGGCTCCATAGTGAGCTCAGGGCCAGCCTGAACTAGAAAGACCTTGTCTCAAAAAAAAAAAAAAAAAAAAAAAAAAGTGAAGCAATAGATGGGTAAAGCAAGTCAGAAGGTTAAGGTCTCTGGTGCCTGATTCTAAGGAAAAAAACTACAAAGGGAGATGGGCCAAAAACACTTCAAACTACACTGTAGCTCTCTTCAAATTGCCAAGTGGTAAATTCCCACAGAACTGCACGGAAGCACATACTTCTTGTCTGTCTACCGCTTAGCTGGCACTGCCAGAGGGCACTCTGAGAATCACACCAGAAGGCGGAGTGGCGGTGGTGGTCTAGTCATGAGCTGGCGCCTGCCCACGGGTCCCATCTCAGATGCTGACCCCGCATGGTTGTTTACAGTAGACTCTTAAGGTCTTACCACCGGCCTGACACACAAATAATTTGGATTGTAAGTGAAATTCTGGTTTCAACTTACAAGCAAAGTCTTGAGTTACCACTCAATGCTTATGCTTCTAGATGGTGTCAGATAAGCGCTGGAAGAACAGGCAGCATCCTCTCCCGTGTGGGGCTCACAGAAAAACCCCGGGCCAGCGTCTCTCTCTAAGGACACTGAGCTCTGCCTGTCACAGGGGACTCTGAGCTATTCAGAAGAGCCTGAGCCTTCACTGACCAACTTGAGTTCCAACCAGCCCACAGGACTGGACTGAGTTTTTATGTCAAGGGTGCACTGTAACTACTTGTACCCACCTCGGGGGTAATGCTGGGGCAGAGATCACAGTGATTTACCCTGCCCATGTACACTTGATCTGACAGGGTTGGACCCTCAGATCCATCTGGAGCCAATGGGCTGAGCCAGCTGTGTCCGCACATAGAGCCTAATGATTACAACTGGGTGACAGAATTCACTGCTTTCTTCTTTAGGACAGTTACAGGACGCAAGGGCCCAGCACAGCTTCAGCATATAGCAGGGAAGGCAAAGGAGAGGAGAGGAGAGGAGAGGAGGGGAGACAGCAACGTAGACCTGTGCCGGGCTCTGTTCCTCTACGGTTTGCTGAGGCCCAGCTGCTGGATGAGGTTTTGAGGAGAAAGCAGAAAAGGGAATTCTTTTTTACACTTTTTTACTCTGAGAGATCTCAACTAAGTCACAGTTTCCCAGGCCAACCTTGAACCTGTGATCCTTCTGCCTCAGCCTCCTCAGTCAAGTACAGCACTATACCCAGATTTTCATACCCTTCTTTAATACCTAATTTCTTTAATTTGAGTTTAAATGATTTGAAAAAAAATCCCTGATATGCATAGAGTCTAAAATAACAGGATGGTATAAAGAAATGTGGTCTGTCTGTACAGTGTGATGACATTTTATAGTTGTTCAGGGCTGTGCACACACATGCCTGCACACACACATGTGCCCTTCCGTGTACCCATGCATGTTCTAGAAATGAACCCGAGTGGGTCTGGTGTGACCAGGAGAGGAAGGCAACACATTATTTACTTTTTCCTCCCCTCTGTGGTTGCTTCCCCCTTCATGATGACCAGGAGGCACCGTGCGCCGCCCCAGCCCCAGGCCTGCCCCGCACCCGAGGCCCACGCACCATCTTCCAGGCGTAGCTGACGTTGTAGGCCTCCTTCCCCACCTCCCGCAGCTTGTTGATGTGCCAGGACAGAGACGAGTTCACCGGGACCGAGATGACCTGGCTGCCCAGGGGGAGGCTGTGCCGCAAACAGAAGCAGAGGGAAGATGAAGCACTTCGGAACGGGAAGAAGCTGATCTGGCCCCTCCCGACCTCTGCGGAGCCTGAGACTCATCGCTCTGAGAAACTCATGTGATGTTTTCAGTCTTGCGAAGCACCATGTCAGCCAGAGCCCTTGCCCACCCTGCGCCCGAGCTGAACTCCTGCCCGCCCGGCTCCAGGCCCTGCTGTGGATATTCCCTGGCAGCACGATGGCCCATGTCTCGGTGGGCTATGCCGCCTGGACCACAGTGCCCTGGAGAACAGCACATCTCTGCCCGGGAGAGGAAGTGCTGTTTCAGGCAGCGCTGTGCCTGGAATGGACGGGCTTTGCCAAATGATCTTCTGGCAGATGCAGGAGTGCTGGGGCCTTAGTTCAGTGCTTAGCCTTTAGTTCAGTTGATATTTCCTAGTTTACTATGACAAAGTATTTTTTAAGAATGAGGTATCATGTGTCTTATTTTACAGTTCAAGGCAATATAAGCATCGAAAATGCTTTATAAGACTTTCTAAGCAAATAATAATTCTGAGACTGTCTGCTATACAAAGCCAAGAAAACCTTAGCTACTATTTCATGGAAAAATTACTCAGAATATTTTGATAGCAATAAAATAATTGTATACTTGACTGAGTCACTACAATAAAGCCTCACCTGAGGTATGATCAAAAATTACGGTGAAAGTAGAACTTTTAAAAAGTGCATCACAGTAAAAGACACGTTGTGATCACTCTCCCTAAGGCCCTCCCCTCACTGTGCGCACACTCGTCCATGGCGGCTGACTCCTGCCCAGCTCCGCAGGCCTCTTTCCCCTGTGTCTCCAGCTGCACTGTCCTGGCCGCCTCCATGTCCTGAGCTGAGGGAAAACATTTCCCTTTCTTGGTCATTTTGATTTTGGGGAGGAGCCGGAAATTAAAGTAAAGTGGGCGAGGACACAGGGTCATGTTTTTATTTGACAGAAATGGCCTCAAATGTTTTATCAACATGGGGAACAGAGAATATGCGAATATCTAAGCAAACTTATTAAGAGTAAAAGCTAACACTGTCATAACCCTGAAAAATGCCCCTGGAACCCGCCCCCCACTTCTCCTCTCCTACCCCACCATCCCCGGGAGGGTGTCTTTTACTGTACTGTTCTTTAACAGTCCAAACACCACAGAATTTTGTGATCATCGCTCCTATCTGTCCCTTCCAGGAAAAAAGAAAGTGTGACTCTTCGCTTTTCTTTTTTTTTTTTTTTTTTGCTTTTGAGACAGGGTCTCACTTTGTAGTTCAGGCTGGCCCTGAGCTCACTATGGTGCCCAGGCAAGCCGCCACGAACTAAGCAATCCTCCTGTCTCTGCCTCCCGAGTGCTGGGATGACAGGCGTGAGCCACCACGTCCGGCATTGTGGTATGCGGTGTTGATTGTTGGTGGGCGTGTCTCCATGCCCAGCATTATATGTGGTTACCGGGGATCGAACTCAGGACCTTGCGCTTGCGAGGCAGGCGCCGGAACCACTGAGCTAACCCTCCGGCCCTCGACTTTTCTTACCTTAGGATATTCTGCCGGACCAACTCAAACTTGGGGATGTTTTCATAGTGGATGATGTCGGTGTGCAGGGGGGGCTCGGAGAGCAAGTACGGCCTGGTGAGAGACGGGTGCATCAGCGTGTAGCCTGGAACCGGAAGCAGAGTGCTGCCGTCAGACCGGCGGGGAGCCCTGGGCAGCCGCGCCAGCCTCCCGCGAAATGCAGCGGACAGGTGCTGCCCAGAGCAGAGAGAGGTCGTCAATTATGGAGAATACTTTTGCAGTACTGGATGTCCTTCTGTTAAACTTTCTGACCTGTCAGATGAACCTCAATGCCAATAAATGCAAAGATAAAAATATAAAGAAAAAACCAAAAAGCTGGCAAACCTACAGATTAAGCATGTTTTTTGTTGCCTACTTTAATTTTTTAATGAAAAATATAAAAAATAAAATAAGTGGGCCGGAGGGTTAGCTCAGTGGTTCCGGCGCCTGCCTTGCAAGCGCAAGGTCCTGAGTTTGATCCCCGGTAACCACATATAATGCTGGGCGTGGAGACACGCCCACCAACAATCAACACCGCATACTACAATGCCGGACGTGGTGGCTCATGCCTGTAATCCCAGCACTCGGGAGGCAGGGACAGGAGGATTGCTGAGTTCGCGGCGGCTTGCCTGGGCACCATAGTGAGCTCACGGCCAGCCTGAACTACACCGCGAGACCCTGTCTCAAAAAAAAAAACAAACAAACAAATAAAAAAAAATAAGTTTTGAGAAGTATAGATTATATTGTGTATTTTGTATGTGGGCCCAAACAACTTCTCTTTAGTCAAAAAAAGGGAAAAATTTTTTAAAAGGACGGACTATTGGTTGAAGATGACTGAAAAGACCACACTCTTCTTTCTTTATTTTGTTTTATAAGACAGAATTCTGTTATGTATTTCAGGTTGACCTTGAACTCAGAGAGATCCCCCTGCTTCAGCCTCCCAAGAGGCAGGAATAGAGGTGTGGGTCACCATATCGGGCCAGGAACACATTCTGTATGTTGATTTCATGTTACAAAGAACTGTCAACCGCCCTCCACACTCAAGAGACCCACATGCTTTGCAGACTGACTCCACCCTCTTTGTAGTGTCTGCTACACCAGAGTGCTTCTAGCCACACTGCTTTTCTTTTTTTTTTGCTTTTTGAGACAGGGTCTTGCGTTGTAGTTCAGGCTGGCCCTGAGCTCACTATGGTGCCCAGGTTAGCTGCTGCGAACTCAGCAATCCTCCTGTCTCTGCCTCCCGAGTGCTGGGATGACAAGGTGTGAGCCACCACACCCGGCATTGTGGTATGCGGTGTTGATTGTTGGTGGGCGTGTCTTCACGCCCAGCATTATATGTGGTTACCGGGGATCGAACTAGGGCCTTGCGCTTGCGAGACAGGCGCCGGAACCACTGAGCTAACCCTCTGGCCCCCACTGCTTTTCTTTGAATACCATCTTTATGCTGTTTCCTTTGCCAGGACCGGAACACCTGGTGATTACTGTCTCCAAGGGGCTGTGGAAGCCACCCTTCCCTGGGATCGAGGCTGAGCCTATTACCTTTGTCATCTATCAGGAACGTGTAGGACGCCAAGGAGTCCTGGTAATAGGTCACATCTTCAAGGATGTAGGCCAGGTTCACATCCACGCCCACAATCCCCAGCAGGAGGTTTCCAAAGTAACAAGGCTTACTCACGGTCATTATCAAACCTGCAGGGTAAAACATCATCTTTAAAAGGTTGTCCAAAGCTGGGAGATGTACTGTGGGGAACCACAGAGACTAGTCCGGCAGTCTCAGCTCCTGAGGAGAAAACTTCCTATGTGACTCAGGAACCAGCCACTGCTCTCGCTGGACAGTACGAAGTGTGAGGAAAAGGTATGGTGAATATGTAAATGTATGATGTGTCCCGGCTGACTTCTCGAGAGCAGCCATTCTTTCCGCAGTGAGATGGAATCTCAGTATAGTTTTCATTTGCATTTCTTGAATGACAGGTGAGGTTGAATGCTCTTTCATGTTCCTTTGCTGCTTCATTCTCTTCATCTGAGAAATGTCTGTTCATTTCAGATGCCCATTTGTGAAGTGGGTCTTTAAACTGTGCGTCTGATTTTTTTAAAAGTTCTTTATGGGGCCGGAGGATTAGCTCAGTGGTTCTGGCGCCTGCCTCACAAGCACAAGGCCCTGAGTTCGATCCCCGGTAACCACATATAATGCTGGGCGTGGAGACTCACGCCCACCAGCCATCAATGCCACATACCACAGTCCTGGGTGTGGTGGCTCACACCTGTAATCCCAGCACTCGGGAGGCAGAGACAGGAGGATTGCTGAGTTCGCGGAGGCTTGCCTGGGCTACATAGTGAGCTCAGGGCCAGCCTGAGCTACAAAGCGAGACCCTGTCTCAAAAAAAAAAAAAAGTTCTTTATGTATTCTAGATACTCGTCCTTTGTCTGAGGAACAAACAGAGATTACATATGTCACCAAAGATAGGAACTTTGGCAGAAGAATGAGGCTTGAGAGTGCATGGATGCCAGGATGCAGGGAAGGGACCCTGAGGCTGTTTGAACTTTATCACTTGGGGTGCAAAGGTCCCTGTGGGTCCTGCTAACCAAGTGTGGAAACACCGGGGAACCCTCAGAACCCTGACCTGACACCCTCCTGTGCCCACTGCAGCACACAGGAAGGACTGGGGTGGGACCTCTGTTCCTGGATGTGACCTCATGGGTGAGAGGGCAGAGGGCCAGCAGCCCAGGCTTCAGACAGCAGCCACTTCTATAGCTTCATGCCCCTCTGGCAGGAAGTTCCCCACTTACCGTCTCCCATCTCGTCAGAGAAGGGGAGGCTGAAGACAGCCTGGTCGATCATGCGGTTGGGAAGGTTGGTATAGAATCTGCCCACCGTGGTCTCCAGGTTGCTCAGCTGGTTCAGCACCATCATGCTGCCCTTCGTCACGGGCAGGGCACTGCGGTCAGGCACCCCGTACTTCCCCGAGTTCTGCTCGGCCAGGTCCCGCAGGAATGCCAGCTCCTTCAGACCAGTCACCCCATCTGGAAGCAGAGGAAGAAGGAAGCAGGTGGCTATGTGCCCCTCTCATCCTCTGCCCCAGCACAGCAGAGGACATCTGTGCCCTGTGCGCTGTGAGCCGCATGGGGCGGATGTCCTGCACAAAGAGCGGGCGGAGGCCTAGCCTCTCTTCACGGCCAAGGGGCGAAGGGACTCTTCCAAAGGAAGTGTGGAAGACCGTGGGCAGTAAAGGAGCCTCCTCAGGTAAGGGTGTGTTCCTCCCCAAAAATTTAATGATAAGATTTGAATTCTTTTGCTGCCTTTAACAGGTAAAAGCAAAGGTGATGAGCGAGAAACCTGCACTTAATTTAAAGTAGTAGATTAGACTGAAAGAGCTTTAAAGGATAGAAGTTCACCATTTCATTCTTTCTGTGCTTGTAAAACCACTTGCCAAAATCTCATGAAAATAAATGAAAGAATTAAGGTTTGTATTTAGTGATGGTCCAAACCCTGTTTTATTAAGCTAATTTTAATTACAAATGTTTCCATTCTTGATATTGTTAGGATAATACTGAATTTGATTTATTTAATGTATATTTGTTTTATATTTCGGGGATTTTGAAAACTTTGTAAAAGATTGAGGCAGATGGGTATATACTGTTGTACAACATCTGTAATCTATAGTACAAAAATAAGTTTAAATAGCCATCTTTTAAAGTTGGCTATTGTTGGAATATAGTCAAAAGGATTAGTAACTGATCTCATATGGGCACCACTGTAAACAAATTAAGTGATTTTAGTCACTGCCGAGACCCTTCCACTGATTTAAAAAGATTTTGCCCTCATATTCTTGGAGATTCACAGCAAGCCACTAAGTGTGCAGACATTAACACAATCTAACATCTTAGGGCTCACCTACCATATGTGGATTCACGCTTTCTACAGAGGGCAGGACGTGCCTGCCCACCAGGAATCCGTTTCTCAAGCAGGGGCAGAACTTAAAGGGTAAGACACCATAGTTAGATAAACTTGGATTTTATTCCACTCATGCAATGCTGGAAGAAATGGAATACTGGGTCAAATTCAGTCAGAATTGGATCACTGTTCCCTTTGTCTGTTGTGGAGCTCTGGCAGGGAGTCAGGGTGCTGCTCTGGGCCACGGCCAGGCAGGACCCATCCCGGGAGCAGCTCGCCCAGGAGAAAGACCAGCCAGAGGCAGCTGAAGGCAGCTGTGCCTCCTCTCGGTCAGGCGTTCCTATACTTGGGCTCTCGACGCACGAGGTGATGGAAATGCAGAGCACTGCAGGACAAGAGGCTGCCGAGTGTGGCATGCTTCTTGGCCCCGTCATCAGGGTCGTGCGGCGGTGGCCGCAGAGCAGGGTGGCGGGTGGTAAGAATGCTGGGCTGTCCACTGCCGCCGGCATGCAGGAGATGACATCTCCCAGAATGCCCTAGGCCCCTGCGCCCAAGCTCAAGGTGAGAGAAGTCAAGTGTGGCAAGGCTGGAAGGCGCAGGAGGAGGCCAGCCTGTTTTAGCCCACCCTAGCCTTCTCTGACCACAGGGGCAAAAGCATAGGAGGCTCTCTGTGTCCAAGGACACAGGAAGGCTGGCAGCATGGGAAGCTTGCAGAGACAGACACGCCCATTCCACAGCAGGCTGTGGAGAGCTCAGCTTCTAGATGCCACTGTGGGCACTGACAGGAGTGCACCCGTCTCTGTACTGTGTCTCAGAGGCCCCCCTTTTTGGACCTTTACCCTTCCACTGTCTCCCCCAGATTGTAGATATCCCAGGGGGACAACAGCTGAGAGCCTGAGAGAGCCGGAGAGCTGGAAGTATGTCTGACTAAACTGAAGGACAGACGGATGGACAGGAGTCTGCAGAGGATTAAGGTGTGGGACCATGAGGGCACCACAGGCCTCAGGAGCTCTGGGGAGGACTCAGCCCAGCGATGGGCAGGACAGCGGGAAGTGTCCCACACCCTCTCTGTGGCTGGACATTCATGTCTCATGGAGAAAGAGCAAAGCAATGGCTGTTCTGGGCCTCCCTGCACGTCTGTCTGGTTCCTGGGTGGCGAGTGTCTTGAAGACAGGGCCTGGGGATAAAGCAGCCCTCAAACCGCAGCATAGTGAACACTGTAGGTGCTCGCAGTCTCCTGCCCACCCCCACCACGAGCACACAGAGCTGAGTCAGGGGAACAACGTGAGCTGTAGGCAGAGGCGGCCGTGAGGTGTGTGGCCAGGCGGGGCCCACAGGGCAGGCCCAGTCTGCACGCGACAGACACGGAAGACACACGTCCCGCTGGTGGCAGAGCAGAGGCTCTTGGGAGCGCAGAGGGCCAGGGAGGACAGCATGCCCAGCCCTGGACTGTGAGGCACCAAGCCTCCTCCTTTCTTTCCTGCAGCTGCCTTGAGGGCTCAGGGATCCCTATGATTCTGGTCGGCGCCTTCAGACACACACATCTTATAGCATGTGTCAGGCCCCGGCCTGAGCTAGAGACTCAGCACGCTCCCTGCTCGGTGCCACCAAGGTGGAGAGGCACAAGACAGCATGCTCTGCCACGCAGAGGAACTGCAGGTGGCACTTCCTGTAGTGCTCAGAGCCTCGGCCGCGCTGTGGCCATTGGACAGGAGGAGAGCGGGCCTTGTGACGTGAAGAGCGGAGACCCAAGCCCCGCTGACAGGGTCAGCCTGAGTGGGAACTGGGTCCAGCGCCTGGGGCCTATACTTGAAAGCGGTTCCCAAATACCTGTGCCAGTAAAACTGGGACCCTGGGAGCGCGGAAGACAGTGAAGGGTCAGAAGTGGAAGGGCAGCTGCGTCAACATGGCCTCTGCCACTGGCACGCGGCTTCCTTGCAGACCCAGGGGGGTGGGACAGGCCCTCCACACGGCGTGGGCAGGGGGAGCACTGCCTACCGTTCATGAGGGCATAGGTGAGGATCATGACGGAGTTGTTCAGAAAGCTGTTTTCCTCATTGATGACGCGGAGTGTCGCCCTTTTGTCTTCCTCCGAGGAGTCCTTTGACGTGACGCCGGCCGACAGGTAGATGACGACTGTGTCTGTGTCTAAACAGAAACACACACACCAGGTCCCAGCAGGTCCCACGTCCTGCACCCGCCCACCTGGTGCTGGTTCTGCTTGTTCCCGCCCCGGCCTGCCCGGCACAGCAAGGCCAGGTTTGCCCAACGCCAGGTGACGTGCTTGCGAGTGAGGAAGGCGGCTCGTGCACGTGTACTCCAGCCATCACCAGTGGGATGTGGTAGGGCCCGGGATGTGACTCCTCCCTTCCTCAGGGAGTAGGGCCTCCCCAGTTTGGGGGTCAGGTGAGGGGAGGAGACCCCGTCAGGATGGGGGACAGGGGATGCAGGTATAGGAGCCCAGTGCTGGGAACCGGGCTCTGCGACAGGCGCACTCTGCTGGGGATTTGGACAAATACCCAAAGCTCTGAGCGTGTCTCCTCGTCCGGGAAATGCTGCAGTGCAGAACTGGTCAGCATGCTGCTGTGGGGACCAGCTGCTTGGCCACGTCCTAGTCCAGTTACTTAAATACAGGACGACCCAAATTATGTACATTTTTATGAGGTAACAAGAACTATAAAATTGAGAATTCTATTAAGTTTATCCAATGTAAGAACTAAGAGATGGCACCTGACTGAGCGATGCTCCACAGTGGCAGTGCGCAAACAGGTGCCCTGCCCAGGAGATGAGGGCGGCTCAGGGGCTGAGGAAGGACAGAATAAGCAAAAGGGAGACGGTGAGGAGTGTAAAGGGAAGGGCTGGGTGTGGGGATGCATGCCTTCCATCCTAGCACTGGGGAGGCTGAGGCAGGAGGGCTGCTGACAGTTTGAGCCCAGCTTGGGTTACATAGTGAGTTCTTCCCCCCACCGAGGCCCAAGGGAGGGGCGGCTGGACGTGCCCTCTCCTGATCTCAGGCTGGCTCCTTGCTTCACTAGATCCGTTCAGCATACCCAGCACAGAGCCTCCACCTCCCACTGGCCCCTCCATGACCCCAGCCCTTGCACCCACCTCCCTGGGAGAGTGGGTCCCAGCATGAATTTCACAGTGGGCAGAATACACAAGGTCATGTGAGATCGAGGTCAAATTTAGGTCACAAAGATGCAGCTTCTGCCGTGTGCACTCCCAATTCCGAGGGAAGCGGCTGGCTTGCAGAGCCCAGTCCCCAAGGGGGGGCTGAATCCCCTGGGAGCGCCAAGTGACTCTGGCAGCAGACGGCCTGGCTGAGGCCCAGAGGAGAGCAGCATCCTGGGACGGCCTCAGTTCTTGGCCCCCAGATTCTACATTCAGGAGTGGTCACACAGTAAACGTCTATTATTATAATTTCTGGTACTGAGGATCAAACTCAGGACCTTGCGCTTGCCAGGCAGGTAGCACCACTGAGTTATATCCGAGGTCTCAAAAAGGTCTATTATTTTAAGCTATTGGGTGTTGGGCTAATTTGTTACTCAGCAATATGTAACAAATACATCTGCTGTGTGAATTATCCTAACCACAGAGTCACAGTGCTAGAATTGCTTTCAATTTGTAATTTCCATTTTAAAAACTGTTCACTGCTGTGCAGCACAGACAAGTTAACTGCTGTTGTATCAGTGCCCCACAGACAAGTGAACGGAGCAGAACAAAATCTGACTCAGACAAACAGATGTGCTCTCAGTTCCTGTGCTTACTAACACTGGGTACACAGGCAAATCTGACTGTCAATTTCAGGGCTTGACCGGCCCTCATGAATCACAGGTGGGATTTCACTAGTCACCCTGGAATAGGAGTCAATGCTGCTGCAAAAAGCAGAAAGCCTTAGAAAAATTTTTATTTTTAACTAGGCATAGATGTTTTTTAAGAGTTGTAATTATATTTCTGGGAACCCTAAGTATCTCATTTAAGCTTCATACTATAAGAAAACCAACCTAAGGACACCTCTCTCCCACTGGCTGGTGGAACGCAGCACGGGGCTGACATGGTGCGGGACAAACCTTGTCACTGCAGCGGGGGCCCTGTGGCCAGTTCCTGGGCACGACGGGGGCTTCTCTCGCTCGGCCGTGTGACTCTGGAGACAGCGGTGCCAGCATGAGCTGCGCTCAGAGTGGGGGGTGGTGGCTCAAAGCCTGGGCACCGTCAGCAGCCAGATCCTTGGAGGGACCTCACCAGCTATCTTGATGCCCCTTGCGAGGCCCACCCTCGGGAGACTGGACTTATCTTTCCAATTTCACTTATCAGAGAGCTCAAGACCTGGCCCAACTTGTGTTTTTCATTCCCTGATTTTTGTCTCATCTCCAGCTTAGAACATGAGGCCTGGGGACCAGTCCTCCAGGGAGGGGGCCACAGGGGCTCGGGCAGAGCGACCTGGACAGCACGTGTCCCTCCCTCCAGGAACTCCACATACGTGGCACATCCTGGGCTCAACTGCAGAGGGGAAAAGCGGTTCCAACGTGCGCTCTGCCCAAGCCATGTGGCCCCAGCCCTAACCCTGTCCCTCCCTCAGCTAAAGACCTTCCGACCTGAGCAGGGAGCAGCACCATTGGGGTCTACAGGGTGCAGTGTAGACTGGGGGGAGCTTCTGCTCGTGCAGCTCCTCCCTGGGGCAGGGACCCCAGCCACGTGCCGACTGGTCCTCGCACTGCCCCAGGGAGGGCTGGCCGCATTCCACAGCACCCACACAGCCCTGGGACACGGCAGGTATCGAGGGTCTGCGGGCGAAGGGAAACGCAATGCAGATGTGAGCTCCACGGAGGGACACAGATGCTCACTCTGCTACTGGAGCCACGGGGCCACCATCTGTGGGCTTGGGGGTCATCTTAGGGTGCAGGGAGAAGCTGAGGTCTTGTGATCCCCCCAGCGTATGGCCAAGGACAACAACACTGTCTGAAGACATCGATTATTTTACTTGCATTCACAAGGTCTGAGACACCCCGGGGAGAACTGGCAGAAATAAAAACCCATGCAATTATGCATCAGGGAATAAGGCTGGCAGCAGCCTGAACTTCCTCAGACAGTGCAGCTCACGCTCTCCTTCCCTTCCCTCCTTCCCTTCTTTTTCAGTGCTGCAGACTAGTCCAGTGGCTCTGTATAGGCTCAGCAAGGATTCGATCATGGAGCTGCACTCTGGGACCTTCTTTTACTGAGAGAATGGAGCTCACTATGCTGCCCAGGCTGGCCTCGAACTTGCAATCCCCCTGCCTCAGCCTCCCAATTAGCTGAGTTCTGGGTGTGTGCCCCTGTACACAGCCTGGAGAGCTTCTTTATGCAAACTAATTTGGGTTCTTTGTTCTCTGAACTTCTGGAAGCAGCTATAAACCAGAGGACGGTGAGCTCTACCTTGAAAAGAGCTTGGGCCAGGGACATGCAGCGCACCAGACAGGTCCTAAGTTCAATTCCTGGTACCAAAAATATAAAAAAATAAAAAATAATAATACCTCTAACTTGGTCAAAAAATGCCTCCTGTGCTGAGCCTTTTGAAGGCTATGCCCTGAACATGTGCCAGAGCCTCCTATGGTCAATCTTGTTGCCATGTTTCTGTGCCAATATTAAGAAAAGGCACAGAGAGTCCCGGGGAGAAATGCCCCATGGCACCAGGTTCCCTCCATGACGTCCAAGGGTCTAGGGAGCTCTGCTCACAGCTTTTAAGCTGCAACGAACAGCAGCCCTGGAGAGCCAAAGGGTCTCCACGGAACCCTCTCATGGTGCCTCGGAGTTCGAAGCTCTGGCAGCGCAGACAGTGTCCTGCATACCACGGAGAGAAGGTCCGAGGCTCATGTGGCCTGCGGCAGCCAGAGGCCCCGGTCTGTCCAGCTGGCCTCCCACTAGCCTGCTCTGGGACTGCAGGGTCAAGAAGAAAGGAGCTCCTCGCAGGAGGCTTCAGCGAGGGGGTCAAGAAGAAAGGAGCTCCTTGCAGGAGGCTTCAGTGAGGGGTACGTCACGCCGCTCACCCTGATGATGCGGGAACCCCGTCCTGCCGCCAGCCCTGCCAATGTAGGGGCGACCTGGCAAGCCTCCCATCACCGAGGCAGGTGGGTTAATTAGCTGTCCTGTACGTGGTTGGACAGACCTGGCTTCCAAGGAGCCAGCAGGGAGGACAGTCAAGACCACTCACTGAGGGCCAGCACTGTAAGAGGAGGGAAACTTTCACACCCTGTACTTCTCCTAGGGATAAACGGCAGGGATTAATATTCTAAGTCACCTACTGATAAGGCCAAGACCTTCCCCACCCCTTCCAGGAAAGGTCCCCGCTGAGAAGCCTGCGGGTTTGCTCTGACTAGCTTCCCTCTGGATCTTCACTTACCCAGTATGACCTCAGCATCTATAATTCTCATAATCCCACTTGTTGACTGTAGTCTTGACCCACCTTGAACCCGCTTCCCCTCGCGACTTTGTCTCCTAAACACCTCTGAGAAGCAGGGTGGGCGGGGAACACACTTTCCAGTCCCCTTTGTCTCCTAGAAGCTACTTTCTCTTGATGAATGCTCTTACTCTTAACCTCTGTTGTTTCTAGAATTCAGGCTTCAATTCTGAGAATAAGGACTTGTGCTTCGGAGTGCAGTGGTTTGGGGGTTAGTCTACTCTCCTGAATCGGCCTGTGGCATGCTGGCGCCTGCTGAGCCTGCAGCAGGACCCGGGGCCAGAGAAGGCCCAGAGTGGCACAGCAGCCTCTGTGTGGCTGTGAACCACGATGCGCTGATGGACATGGGATGGGTCGCGCATGGGACGAGGGCCCTGGCTCAGCTGGCTTCAACCTAATCACACGGTCAATTCCTAAAGGACAGAGGCTTGGGCTCAGGGCTGAGTCCCTAGCAGGGCCTCCTGGCAGCCTCGAGGAAGCGAGCTGATAGCAGTTTTAGGGTTGCGAGCAGGGGGATTCTACAGACACACACGTGGGTGAAGTGGGGGAGCCGAGTGTAGACCAGCCCTGGCTGACCCCAGCCCAGCCCAGCCACACCACCCAGACTCCCAACTCTGGGGGACCGTGAAATAACAGCACATGTTCTCTTGAGCTGCTAGGCTTGTGGTCAGTTTTCACAAAGACAGCGTTAACAGCCACCTTGCAGGGTCAGTGACAGCCATTCGAGTGGCTTTCTCCCCCCCGGGGCTGGTGTGTCTAGGGCCTGGGTGCTGACCAGCACTGACGTACAGACATGTGTGTCCTGAACAGTTACCTCCACAGGGTACACTCATGTTTTCACAGGGAGAAAAAACTACCAAGAGGCTTTCGAATATAAAAGGGAAGGGAAATGGATTCCTCGCAGGCATTTCAAAGCCTGAGTCCCATTTCAAATGCGCTCCTTCTCCTTGAGCATGCAGCCTCATCCCAGACTTCTCTAATACATAGAAATTAAATTAGTGTGCCTCTGTGTGTTTGCGGGCTGCTTGGCCGGGACAGCTGGCAAGAGGGAGAGATCAAGGCAGGGATGCCTGCGAGGAGCAGCGGCTCCTCCAGGCCCAGCAGCCGGAGCCCGCGATTGACATTAAAAAGGACGCGCTCCCTCCCGGAAGGAGTGAGGTCCGGTCCTCTCGGGGGCGGGAAGCACAGGCTCTGGGAGTCTGGAGGCGCAGTGAGCTGGCAGCCACCTGCGTCTGCCTGGAAGAGCTGAGAATGTCTAGTACGACTGGAACGGGGGAGGACCGTGGTGGGCTGTGAGGGCTTCACCCCAAACAGCTCGTGGAGGCTCTACGCCAGCTCTGGCCCTGGGCACAGAGACCCCAGCCCCTCACCTGCGTTGGGGCCCGAGGAAAAGAACCTACTTGCTTGGAACTTGGTGCTATTGCTTGTGCTCCGAATCAGCTGGAACGCCTTCTGGAACCCCGCCGCATGCTGCGTGGGGCTGTCCGAGGCCTTGATGCTGCCCACAAAGGTGGACATTTTTCTTTTGGTCGCACTGGTGGCCGGGGACAGGAAAGTCTTATAGCACTGGTCCAGAGAACAAGTCCTGACAGTGTCTGCCACAGTCAACACGGAGATCTGGGGGAAGGGGGAAAAAACAAAAACTTGCTTCCCATCATTTAAAAATTTTTAGAGATGGGGTCTCACTCTATTGCATAGACCAGCCCCCAGATGTCTGGGCTCGAGCAACCCTCCTGCCTCAGCCTCCCAAACAGCTAACTACAGGTGTGTGCCACTGCACCCAGCCAGGATTTCTAGGTAAGGAAGAAACCAACCAGAGAGAAGACTAGGACAGTATGAATTTAGCATCAATCTATCAAGTTAAAAACGGGTTTGTTTGTAAGAGAGGGCACCCTAGAGCTTGGGTTATGATCCAGAATTAAGTGCCAACACCACACTCACCTTAACAGGTACCAGCAAATATTAGTAAAGAACCAGCAACAAAACACACACAATGGAAATGTTAGCAGGAACCAGCCCTCTTGATTTTCAAACTAGAAGTGAGGATGAGTGTAAGGTGTATGTGTGCGTGTGTGTGTATGTATGCGTGTGCACGTGTGTATTAAGGAACTAGATTAGTGAGATGGGGAAGTCAAAATGACACAGCAGAAAACACACATAGGCTGCAGATGACCTTAGCGGCTCATGGGCCTGTCAAGCACGTGGAGGTCAGGAACCCGCTTCTGGGAGGTTTTCCCATAGACGAACTCCCCACCAGCACCCTGGCCCTGCTTTGCATAGTTTAACTTCCACTGGGAGAGTCTGGGCTGCCGGAGACCCAGCCCTGTTCTAGGACACGCAGGCTGTGGTGTGAACCACACACAAGAAGTGTGGGATGGAGGCTGCTTCCTCAAGTTAGAACAAAACAAAACCACGGCCACATCCCAGAGTCACTTTAAAGAGAGATTAGAGAAAACACATGAGCGTGGGCCACGAGGGACCAAGGTGGCCGAGCACATGCTGGCACTCTGCCACGTCGGGTGACTCGGTGCCCACTGGGTGATAACACAGGCCCAGGCATCACAACCACTGGGGACACAGGGAGTCACCTGAGGGGACTTCAGAGGCCCCGGCAGGTGCGGGGTGGTGGCTACCTTGTCGTGCTCGTCGATGGCGCTCAGGATGACCTGTGCTGCATCCTTGGCAATCTGCAGCTGGGTGTCAGTGACCGATGCGCCATGGTCCAGGACCACCACAATGTGCTTGGACTGCGGCCGCACGGTGGAGACGTAGATGGGTCTGGAGGGAGAGAAGCTCTGTTGGTCCTGCTGCAGGGAGCAGGGCCCGGTCCACTCTGGCTGGGGATTTGGGGTGCTTCTGGGAGAGCGGCAGGGAGGAGGCTGGGCACATGGGAGGCCACGCAGAGGAGCCTCAGGCCCAGGTCTGGGCCCTGCCATCCTGGAGGGTGGCTTCTGGTCGGCATCACCCCATGCGGTGGTGCGTGATGCCGCCTCCCCTGGAGCGTCTGCTGTGGGGAACCAGATCATGGCCCTGGCCCGGAGGGAGGGACGGAGGGCAGGTACCATCCCCACCACTGCCTTCTCTATGCAGATCTGGAAGAGTGAGGTTCTGTCAGGGCTTAAAAGTACAGAGCCGCTCTGCACACAGGCTTGGCTTCTCGCTCCTTCCGAAGAGGCTTCCTCCTTCCTGCCTTCAAGCCTCCTTGAAGAGGCTTCCAAGAAGCTCAGTCACCAACTGGCCTGGGTGTGGCCCTGATGCCAGAATATCAAATCCACCCCACTGTGTGTGCCAGGGTTTTGTTTGCCAACACGGAGAAAACGGTGCTGGGAGAGACCATGAAGCAGGAATGCTTCTGGTCCCAGAGCCTATGGCTCCTGAGCACTTGCTTGGCATCTGTGAAGAGATTTAACAAGGGCTCTGCTTATGGTTTCAAAGCTGGAAAAGACCAAGGGGCTTTGGCCTGAGAAGCGAACTAGGCTCAAGGGGTCTCCTTCACCCACACTCCTGAGTCACTGGGTTTCTCTGCGAAGCACCACGTGGCAGCTACGTCATGGGAGCCAGGGGAAAACTAACACAGGCCAAGTGCCAGAGGCTCCAAGTCACTGTCACTGCAAGGAAAGTGGAGGACTATCACCTGGGCCGCAGTGTGTGACAGCTGCGATCCTTGGGCCCTACAGCAAGGACCTTGGATTTCAGCAAAGACACGTGAAGCTCAAAACACTCAGAGCATCAATCAAATGAACTTCGTTAGTACAGGTTGGTGTTCTGGGCTTGCTGGCAGTTCTTGTAATGCTCAAATCCCGATAGTCTGGCCGGTTCCCATGCCCAGGTACCACGGGGGACTGCTTTGGAGTGGAGCAAGTCCCAGTGCCCGGACCCATGGCTCTGAGGTGGGGCGGGCTGTGGAGGTGAGGACGCTATGCTGTGTCAACTACCGGGTGAGTGTGTGCGCGCGTGCGCGTGTGCGTGCGTGGTGCTGGGTGCTACACTGGGTCCCCCACACAGCAGACAAGTGCTCTGCCTACCCCTAGCCCCCCGAGCTCGCGGGACGCAGTCAAGGCCCAGCAGCAAGTCGGCATACCTGCTTCGGTGCTCATAGCTGCCCTTACAGCGGAACTTGTGCGCCGGGAAGACGGTGAATATGCCCTCCTCTGAGCTGAAGTACTGCCACTTGATTCCAGGGTTGGACTTGAGGTTGTCTGCGAGAACTGCAGGAGGGAGGACAGTGAGGCAGGCCAGCGAGAGCAGGTGCACCGGGCAGTGCTCAGCGGACACTGGTCGGAAGAAATCCCACTTAAACAGAGCTGCGGAGTCTCCAGGAAACACTTATGTCCCAGTGACATGACACTGTGCCGCTAGCCCTGCAGACTGGCACTACACCCGGCACCTGGGCCACTCCTCCTGCACTCCCGCTCCTCTCACCTGCCCCATGCACTCCGGGCGAGGGCATCCCTGGGCAGGGCACACTCACTACCCAGGACACAGTGCTACCCGCAGGCTGTGTGCAGAGGGACGAGGCCCGGGACATGCACCATGAGTGCCCTGCTCACCCAGAGGCTGAGGGAGACGGTACTCCACGTGGCAGGGGTGGGGATGGAGGCTGCCAGTGTGGTGGCGCCCACATACCCACCCCGGGATCTCCTGGGCTTTCATGCCCGCTTTGGAGTTGAGAAATGCTGAGTGAGCCCACACGGTTTGCCAGAGACGTTGTCAGTACATGGCCAGGCATTCAAACCTGGAGACCTGGCCTCTGTGTCGCTCCCTCCCAGGGCCACCCTCTCGGCCCCAGTGCTGGCACCTGGGCACCCTCGTGCCCCCACCTACAGACTTTCTGCCTTGTCCACGGAGCTCCTCCCCTGCGAGCGGCTGTCCCTCTGCCCTGTTCCTACCACCACGCGTTGGTGTGGATGGCGGACCCAGCTCCCACGGTGACTGTGACACAGGCAGGAATGGACCGGAGAAGTGGATGCCAATGTGCCCGCTTTAAACCCATGGAACCGCGGAGAGTCCACCCCGGGCCCTTGGGGCTGGGCCGTGATCACAACGGGCTTTGGCTACCATCGGCGAAGCGTCCACCAGGTTGCGGCTGCATTTTCAGAGTCAGACTCCTTTTGCGGTCTCCTCGGCACACGGTGAACTGGGGGCCACAGCTCCAGCCTGGACTCGCCGCCGCCGCACTGCCCGCCCCTAGCCCCGGCGAATTTCCAGGTCATGCTGCAAGGGCCGCCTCACACCTCACCCGGGCAGTCCAGTGTCCGTCAGTCTGTCTTGGACAAACACACCCTGCAGGTGGCCGGGGTGCGGTCACATCCCAGCTCCGCCCTTCTGACGCCTCTGTGTTTTCCAGCCGACCCTCACACCCAAGTTCAGGAGGGGACCGCACAACATGGCCTGTCACACCCTGAGGCTTCTCCCTTCCGACAGGGGGCGCTGTCCGCTCCGCCTCCCTGGGGAAGGGCCCCCTTCATTGATTAGCTGAGTCTCAAATAACAGTGTGGGCTGTGGCAGGCCTGGGAGTGGCCAGCACACATGCTCATGGCTGCCCAGGCTGGGGTGCAGGGAGGCAGTGGCCGCAGTGGCCCAGCTCTGTCCCACTGGCCAGGATGGCATGCAGGGCGCTCCCTGCTGTGGGCTGTCTTTGTCTCCCCAACTCACTCCCTGAGTGAGGGCCCCACATCCCAACCCTACTGACCCCCAGACGTCTCTGGCTGTTAGCAATATGCTTTTGTTTAGAGCCAGGTAAATGTTGTGATTGGGTTCTAAAAATCAGCAAGTGTGACAGCAATTAAAAGGCAGCGTGGGTGTCTAGGTGATAGTTTCCGGCCAGCGCCATCCCCACCGTCCTGGCGCCATCCAGAGCGGCAGCTGAGCTGCAGGCGCCCACCAGGCAGTCCTGATCTCTGCCGCCTGCCCACTCGCGAAGGAGGCCTGCCGAAGGGCTGCCCAGCGCTGGCCCAGGAACATGCACCGGGGCTGCCCGTTAGCCTGGTGGGCTCTGTGACACAGGTCATACTCTACTCAACAGCTGGTTATTGTGCACTGACTGTGTCATGTCTTGTGCCCAGCGATGCCACCCATTTCCACCCCTAAGTGTCAATCTTCTAATGGGACAGTGCAGAGCACAGGGTGAGGCTTGGACAGCACGGGTGCCTCCGGACTGAGCCTGGCCTCTGCCACACAGGTTTACACAGCCAGCTCTCAGCAGACTGCTGTTTGGTCGCCACAGCGATTCAGACTTCACTGAAGGACTAAAAAGAAGCATTTCTGGGGCTGCACAGCGCCATTTCTTTATCCAAGCCACTGGGTTGGATACAGTGCTTGTCCGGCATGCAGAAGGCCCTGAGTTCGACTCTCAGCACCACAAGGAACTAAATCAATACTTTTAAATTGGGCATGGCGGCACATACCTACAATCCTAGCACTCAGGAGGCTGAAGCAGGAGGGTCTCCATGAGTTGGAGCCCAGCCTGGGCTACACTGTGAATATAAGGCCAGCCTAAACTACATAGTGAGACCCTGTCTCAAACAACAAAAGAAAAGCTACTTAAACTGCCATCATAGGAGGTGGCCACAAGTATGCCAATGAGTGTGGCCATGTGCCAGTAAAGTTTATTTACAAAAGCCAGTGATAAGAAGTTCTCCTCCAACAAAGCCACACAAAACACAGGTGCAGGGTGGACGGTGCCCCCAAACCCCCACTCTGCTTCCACGTTTACATCCTGAAGCCAACCGACACACCAAGGAGCACATTTTTCTCCCGTGCAAATCCCAGGGGCAGAAACTGACCTGTGGTGCAAATGTGGCAACAAGTTTTCTGGATGAGGCTGAGGGTTCACCAGAGCGCAGGATTCAGAGCCTGGCCCAGCGTGACCCCAGCCCGTCTCCTGACCCCGCGGGCCTGTGACCTTCTCAGGGTCACATGACCACGCTGTGGTCTGAATGCAGCTGTCACCTCCCCACCTGCAGGCCGGTCAGAGCCCTTGACCTCATATCCAGGCAACACTGTGCAGGAAACAGGCCTGTGAGAATAGACAAGCAGGATCGGCAGTCAGGATCCCCGTCCTGGGTGGCACGCTCTGCTCCCTCAAAGCCTGGCTCTCAGGAAGGGCTTGCGGCCTCCTGCTCAGGCCAGGGAAGTGACAGATGCGTGGCGATGGCGGCAGTGGCCCTGCCTGCCAGATTCCCCAGGCCTCTCCGAGTCACCTCTTCCCACCTTCGGTCTAGCACCCTGGCTGCTAAGGCGGTTCTAGGCCCTGCTGCCCTTGGAGGCTGGTTCCCAGGGCCTGAAATGCAGCTGCCCGTCTTCCCGGAAGTGGAGATGCTCAGCAGAGGACCTACGCTTTTACGTGATCACTTTGAGAATCCCAGGATGTCAGTGTGCACACTGTGATGACTTTAAATGTCTCACGTTGCTGACCCTCCTTTCTCCAAACCCCTCTGCCTTGTAAAACCTGCTGCTGCAGTCCTCACTGAGATGGCTCTTCAGGCTAAGGCGGGGGAGGAGAGCAGCCCGCAGGACAGCTTCAGGGTCCTACCCGTAGGTGGTACGTGTTACACATGCGAAATGCACTGGCTCTCAAGAGGTTACTTTTGGTCACAAAATGCAAAATTTATGGACCACCACCCAGAGGTGTCCCGTGTGCGGTGCCCCTTTCCGAATCCTCCCGAGTTCCCCCTTCCTGCGCAGACGCCGACCTAACACCCGAGATTACAGCCAGAGGTGTCTGCTGCAGACCCGGCTCCTTCTGGAACTCGGTGCCTGGGTGTCAGGGGCATGTGCCGAGCGGATGGGCCAGCAGCAGATGGATGGTGGGGCAGATATTCCTGCTGGCAGCTCAGCCAGGATAGTCGGAGAAATAACAACCTTAGCACAACAGAGCGAATGTCAACCCAGCTGAAGGGGACACAGCTTGGAAAGAAACACGCTGTCCTGAAATACAGCAGGGTAGGAGTGAGTGTCTGATATGTGAGCAAAGGGTACGGCTTGTGGGAAGCAGACCCTGCTGGAGGAGACTCTTTTCAGGCCTGGAGATCTGCACTGGGTGCTGCACCAACTAGCAGTTGCGAGATCTGCACTATACCAAACAGTGCTGCCCAGCTCCCAAGATGATCTGCGACCTCTGGATCACTGCACTGGGATGCCTGACTGGGAAGGTAAACAACCTCTGACTTAGACCCCTGACCACTGTTCCTCAGGTTGGCAACATGTTGTTTTCCTTCCTGTTCCTGTGTAGGTTAGGACCAAATTCTAATAGGGTTAATTAAGTATGTTTATAGTTGGCATCCTTCTCCTGTTTGTGTACTGATTTCCCGGGTGCTTTGTTCCTGTTTTTCTTCCCCTATAAGATAAAATGTAACCATTTTTGAGGCCATGTTGGGCCTATGAAAAGGTATAAATACAACCTGCTCAATAAACGGGTGCCTGCTCAGTATTGACTGAGAGGTCCTCCCGAGCCCATTTTCCTGTCTTCTCTTTTCTTAATCTGCGCCCCTCGACTTCACGACCCCACTGTTTTGTCCGGCTGGCTCCGGCAACGGCTGAGCCGACAGCTGGGCGGTTACAGTCAGTTTGCCCTGGTGCCTCCTGCATGGGCCTAAGAGGATGGAAGACGGAGAGACCAGAGGTGGCTCCCTGCCGCTGGACAGCCACATACTGGCATATCTTAGTTGGCCATCAGTGGTCTGCGGGCCAGACGGGAGCCCCGGACTCCCCCTCTTCCATGGTCAACTTGAGTGAAACTAAGAAAGCCCTTTGGATATCTGGCCAGCACAGTCTCCCTTCGGCTTAACTGAAGCTGGTGCTTGTCTACTGGAAGGAAGAGGATCTGTGATCAGAACAGACTTGGGATGAGGAGCCACGCCAAGCAGCTGTGTACTTTATGGAGGCTGAATGTCGGAAGCAGCCTGCCTGTCCAGATGAGTGGATGAGAGTGTGGCCCTTAGCCACAGTAGAGTACTACTCTGCCACAAACATAGGCAAGCTGGGATTCTCTGAGGAAAAATAAGGGCACCTTGAGACCACAATGTTAAGTGAAATAATCACATGCAAGATTCAATATCACATGGCTTTTTTTTTTTTGAGACAGGGTCTCACTTTGTAGTTCAGGCTGGCCCTGAGCTCACTATGGTGCCCAGGCAAGCTGCCGCAAACTCAGCAATCCTCCTGTCTCTGCCTCCTGAGTGCTGGGATTACAGGCGTGAGCCACCATGTCCGGCATTATGGTATGAGGTGTTGATTGTTGGTGGGTGTGTCTCCACACCCAGCATTATATGTGGTAACCGGGGATCAAACTCAGGACCTTGCACTTGAGAGGCAGGCGCCGGAACCACTGAGCTAACCCTCCGGCCCCACATGGCTTCTTCTACAAGAGAAACTTAAACTATAAACAAATCATGGAGAAAAATAAAAGATACTAGGAAACAGGGAGGTAGAGCACTTTCAAATGGGAAAGGGACCCAGAGATGGACGAGGAGGAGCGGCACGTAAAAAGAATGAGGGTGCGCCATGCCCATTGTCTAGCCTGCAGAGTAGCAACTACCCGGGATGGAAGCGGCTGGTGTGCACTATGGACACACGGATGATGGCAGGGCTGTGCGAAGGCCTGGCACCGAAGGCCACAGAACGCCGGCCTCTGGCATATCACTCTGAGATGCGGTCATGGCCTGCAGTGCCTCGCGGCACACCTGCCTGCACTCGGCACTCCGAGCCCAAGTCCGTCTCTTCCCCACTCCCCACCATCCTTCAGCTCGGCCCTCTGCGCCGACTGCTAATCTTCCATTCATCTGTGTGGCGGCCCCTGGCAGACGCGATCCTGAGGTCTGGGTGGTCTCTCCATCCACTCTTCACCCTGTCAGCTCCTTTTATTTTTGCTTTTGCAGACAGAGTCTAGGTTGTCCAGGCTGACCTTGAACTCTTGACACTCCTGCCTCAGCCCCTTGGAAGCTGGGATTATAAGGGTGGGCATCTGGCTTGGCTCTTTCTTAGCCTTTCAGTTTTGTTGTAAAATGTCCTCTTCTCAGAGGCCCCGCCTTGACTGCTGTGGGCTCACATGTTTTTTCTCTATGGTAAGAGTTGGGCACACCCTGTGGGTCCCCCGTGGCTGCTTGGTCAGCCTCTCACGTGGAGGCACCCGGAGCTGTGAGGGTGGCAGCAGCCAGCGCTGACCTTCCATGGCCGGAGTCTGCAGGGCCCCGTGCTCCTGGCTGAGGTGCCAGCCTCTGCCCCGGGAGGTTCAGGATCCCCACATGTGCAGTAACAGACCGGGGCGAGGCGACCTATGGCACTCTGGGGACCAAGAGGACATCAAGGAGAAGGCTGATAGGAGGGAAGCACAGGCACTCATACACCACGAGCCCTTCCTGCATGGCAGACGCATCAGGACCCTCAGCAGCAGGGCACAGCTCCCCATGACACCCCTGGACTGTGCACCTGCCCATGGGGACAAAATTGCCCAACACCAAGCTGGCTACATGGCATAGCTGTATGTCTCATGCACACTCAGGTGGGAGGGCAGAGTGCAAACTGAAACACAATACCTGAACGCAGAGTGCTGGGTCTCTGCCAGGGTCTCAGGGTGCTGTGCCCAGAAAGAGCCACATCTGAGGGTCACTGGGGTGCCAGAGTGGCACTGAGGAGCATTGGTGGGGCCGTAACACAGGGCCGAAGGTCTTGCTCAAAGTTTATGCAAAAATAAAAGGATTGCTCCTGTGGACTTGGAAGACAGGGATCAGCGGGCGTGCAAAGCCCGAATGGATCCAGACACGTTACTGAGAAGAATGGGCTCAGAAACCTCACATCAGCCTTTCCAACAGGGGGCGCTGTCGCAGCCGTGCTCTCACCTCACTCAGCCCACAGGACAGTGCCCATTCTCCACGCAAGCCCTCAAGGTGGCCACGAAGTAGGTCTGTACAAAGCCCTGTGGGCAGCAGGGGGCCAGGGGAGGGTGGTGCTTAACCCCGAAAGTTTTCTGAATTTGGCTTCCCGGGAGAACCCTGGTGGCTGCTCACAACTCAGGACAATTCTTCAGCCAGAGGGAGGCCAAGGTATCTGTCAGCCTTTGCCGTTCATTGAGAAATGTGTTGAAACATTACCAATTTGAGCTTATGGCAGAGCTTGAGCTGCTGTACCGATTCCTCTCTAAGGGGGCCAGTGCTGGGCTGTGCTGTGGCTTGGAAGTGTCTGAGGCTGTCCTCAAGGACCCAGCCATGGGGCTTAATCCCTACTGTGAGATGCTGGGTTGGGGAGGATGAGCTGAAGTCCTCAGAGTGGAGCTGCAATTCTACACTGGCAGCTATGTAAGAAGATGGGTAGCAGCAGTTGAAACGGACATGCATACTCACTGTAATCACCACCGCAGACTCCCCTGGGGAGAGACTATGGGCCCTGGACTTCGGACCAGAACTGTGAGCCCAAACAAAGCCTCATTTCTTTATAAGTTAGCTTGCCTTGGGTAATTTGTCACAGCCACAGAAAGCAGCCTAAGACAGTCCAATACTCTGTGTACTCTGGAAATCCTGGTGAGCACAGTGGGGCACAACATGGCATCTTCAGCAACCACTGTGTGGGATAAAAGCAGCCAGTAGCTCCCGGGACAAAGTCACCAGCATGACTAGTACTCTGCAGACTGTTGCCTAAAGACATAAGTGGACGAGAGGTGACAGAGAATACATCACACTCCTGAAGGTCTTGCTCTCTCCAGGGATTCTGGGAAGGGGACACGGTCTGGATGCCAGGGTTAAAGACCATATTCTAAGGAACAACCCACTCCTGCCATTCTTAGTGGTTGGCCTGGCTCTCTTAGGAAACCTCACTCTAAGGACAAGGGGAAGGTGGACTTTGCAGCACCCACACATAGGGACACTCGTGTCTCCAGGTCAGTGGCACCCAGCTAGTGGACAGCAGCCCAGTGAGACCAGGCACTTCTAAACACTAAAATATGAGGGCTCTGGTGAGACAGGCAGACCCATGCTCTGCTGCCTCGTGTCTCCTCTGCACCCAGAATCACTAGGTGCGAGCAGAGGACAGGCAGGAGAGCACGATGTAGATCACAAGCTGGAGAGCAGTCAGGTGATGCTCTAGACATCTGACTTCAGTTCTGCTGTTTTTTAACAGTACGTTTTGTAAACTCGATCTAATAACTGCCACATTAGCAAGGGAGACCGAAGTTGAGCAGCAGTGAGTCAGGCGTGACAAGTACTGACTCCACAGCAGCAATGGCGAACTTTAGAGCTTTCCTCAACATAGAAGCCTGTGGCTTAGGTCAGCTCTGGCCACGCTTCTAGGATCAGCTCCCTTTCTTCCCTCCTTGTGCCTCACAGCACAGTGCAGGGGTCATTCCTGTGCTTTCCACGGAGCTTCGGGAAGATTTCCTGCTGACAGAGGTGGGAACCCAGGTGACAGGTGCTTTTGGCTGGGGATCCAGTGCCAACCATCAGTGGCCCATGGGAAAGCAACTTGAAAGCAAGAGTGGCTGGCTCCCCATACCCCCCAGCACTGACTGAGGAAGATAAGATGGAAGCATGTCTTCCGGCAGCTCCGTCCTCCCCGGCCCTCTCTGCTGTGATGACCTCCTGCCTGTAGCCTTCTATGCTAATTCTAACCAAAGACCAACACTCTGTAATAGCACTGGCTTATTGTTCTTCTACCACAGGACACAAACTGCTATCAGGTGAGCAGCTGAAAAATTCTGCCTTCCCCTTCCAGGTGTTGGTTTGTCTCAAGCATTACATCTCCAGATCCACAAGCATAAATGCCTGGCCTGGGAATTTAGCTCAATGGCACCGCGCCTTGCAAGCACAAGGGCCTGCCTGAGTTTGATCTCTGGTACTACAAAACAAAATAAACCCGCCTAAACCAAAAATAAGCAAACAACAACGTAAAGGCCTGACTCTGCAGGCCACCCCAACACACGGGCCCCAGATTCCAGCCTGGTGTTCCCTTTAGCTGCAGCATCTAGCTGGTGCTTATCCTTGGCCACTGCAATCAAGACAGACACCTGCTCCCAGGCTCCTTCCCTGCCTCTCTAATGCTTCTACCACCTGCATAGAGGGGAGATGGAACTGCTCCTCACAGTGCGGCCGACATGAGACCCAGCTCAGCACTCAGACCCACGCTGCCCGGCCAGGCTCCGCACAGCCTGCTACCTGTCCTTCCTCCTCCTCCGCCTGCGCAGACCTGGGTGGGGACTGAGCTGGACACTCGAGACCATTCTGTGCCTTGGCTTAGGATCCAGAACAACACAGTTGCTCTGCACTGACTTCAGGGACTTGGGCGGAAGGGACGGAGAGGCTTTGGACATAAAGAATTTCCAGCCTCAGCAGCACGAAGACACAGCTCCTGCTCTGGAGCGTGGACATCGGGCCAGCGTGGGATGCATAATGCTTCGCAGGTCAGAGCTGGACCTGCTGTGCAGGTGGACAAGCAACTTCTCTTGACTGATGTGGACATCTGGCCTAAAAGCCACATGAGGGGGAAAGGAAAATGCAGAGTGTGTTCAGAGGTGCAAAGAAGCATGGAGAGGTCTCTGGAGCATGCTGCGCACAGCCAGCCTCAGGGTGTGGAGGCCGCTGCTCGTAGCTGGAGGCTCGGTCACCTTGGACAGCGGGCACTTCTCATCCCTGTGGGCAGCACTGCTGCTAAGGCTGTGGACCCGCAGCTCCCAGAGCCACAGCCACCACCTCCACCTCACCGCGGCTCTCCAGAGCCTTGGACGTTCCACTGCAGAGACGAGGAGACTGAGTGCACACAGAGAACCCCTTCCTCCCACACGTCCTTTCAGAAAGGATTTGCCGAGTCCTGCAAAGGGCAAACATGAGCCCCGAGTGTCCAAAAGACGAAAAAAAAGGAGCAAGAGGCTGGTGAAAGTCCAACACAGGAAGTCAGCACTAGAACAGTGCGCTGGGGAGGAGCAAGGGGCCAGGAGCTCGGGACGGCTGCCTTTCCCACCTAGGCCTGGCAGAGGGCGCAGAGGGCAGTGTGGAAGGCTCCTCCTCTCGCCTGTGCATCTGTGGCTCTGCTTCCTTCCCTTTCACTCAGGCTGCTGGTCTCCACCTCAGACTCTGCTGTCTGTGAACCCAACTTGCTTCCAAATGAGTGGACAAATGGCCTGGTGGGGTGCCATAGTCATCCAGCACTTGGCAAGGCTGAAGCAGGAGGGTCTCAAGTTTGAGCCCAGTCTGGGTAGACTTAGCAAACCTTGTCTCTAAACAAATAAATAAATAGATAGAAGATAGATAAAAACTTGTAAAAGGGTTAGGATGTAATGTGCAAAGACATTTTCCACACACTGTGTGCATCGTGTCTTGGAAATAGCACTGGGGGAAGCATTGGGAGGTCCACAGTGATAGACAGTTGCTGGGTGGAGAGGTGAGGTGGGATCCTGGAATCCTGGGGATGGGATCTGCATCAGTGCCGGTGTCCCAGACCTAAGAGGTGAGTCCGGTTTGATATTTAGGTCACTACAGGAGAATCATGGCAGAGGACCTGAAGCTGGCCACTCAGTAGACAAACTGGATCATGGTGTACAATGCTGGATGAGCCTGTGGTGGGTCTGGTGCAGCTCTGGCTGTGACGGGTTTATTGAGCAGGAAGATCCAGCCTGCACGTGAGGAGCACCAGTGAACAGGCTTACGGCCTGGGCAGCACAGGAAGGGAAGGGGGCTCACTGCCACTCCCTGCAATGGGGTGAACTGTTTCTCCCTGCGAGGGTGCCCACCTGGGAGCCAGTGCACCATGGACGGAAACCAAACAGCCTCTGAGTCAAAATAAGCTTCTTCTCCCTTAACTTGTAGGTGTCAAGTACTTTGTTCCAGCAACAGCAGGATCGTGAAAACCAGACCTGAGGCAAAAGTAGCAGCTTGAAGGGAATTTAAAAGGATCTTCTAGGTTTTGCCTACTTTTGTGTACACACACACACACACACGCACACCCTCATATCGATGGGCACGAAATGGATCACAGAAATCTGGGTTTCGAAGTCCATCATCTTTAGATGTTCTGTAAGTACCACTGAAGGTATCGACACTAATCAAATAACGAAGCTGGGGCACTTGGACTTAAAAAGGTACCTGAAATTCCGAAGGTGATTGACTTTTGTTCTTGCTCTTTAGGTGGAACTGGCCTGTGTGCAGTAGAAACACACTGTGGAAAGGAGAATTTAGCTAATGCTCAATTTTCCAAGTATGATGCTCCTTGACTTCCAGTGGGATCATAAATGGAGAAGCCACGGTAAGGTGAAAACACAGAGCCTCTAGTGTAGCCAACCTGGCAGCCCCAGAGCTCCTGAGCAGCCCCCGGGAATGGAGTGTCTGCTGGGACCACAGCCTCCCAAGGAGACCAGCCCCAAGGGGGAGGTCGCAGCCCTAAAGTTCGGGGACTGTCTGCCCATTGCGCGTTCCCTCTGTGACTCGGGAAGCAAACTGATGGGAACCTCTACAGGTTGCATTTAGAGAGAAGAGAAAGCACGGCTGGCCGTTCACCCGTGCACAGCACTGCAGCCACTGGAATGAGGCTGACGCTGCGCCTCCCACGCACTCACCTCAGCCACGTGACTTCTGAATGCCCTGACGCCCTGTGAGTCCAGAGGCTCAGTGAAGACCGCAGCGTGCCCAAGATCGACGTTTGCAACTTCAAATGCAACTTTAAATCCAACACAATAAAGTCTGGGCACTTTTTCTTTCCGAGCAAAAGATGAACTCCCACTTCTCTCTCCTCTGTGGCATTACTCCACAGAGCAAGAGGCACCTCTCCTTGGACTCTTCAAGTAAACCCTCGTTAGGGATCAGGCCACGCACAAGAAAATAGCTCAGCAGGAATTTGAAAGAGAATTAAGAAAAGAGGGTGAGAAACCAGGAATAAAAGCAGGGCAGAGCCAGAGCAAACATCCCGGCACGTCACAGGATGCGTGTGCTGTCTGATGTTAGCCATCTGATTGGAACTGGACAAGAGCCGGGTTAGAAACAGAGACTAGGCAGGGACAGTTTTAAGAAAAGGAATGCGCATGTGTGCTGCGTAGATGGCTGAGGGCCCTAGTTTTGGAAAAATGAATCTAAGAATGGTTTAGAATTTATGAGACTCTGTTTCCAGCTCGTCAGAGAGGGAATCTGAAGCTGTTATCCTTCCGGGCTGCTGACGGATGGTGTGCCCTGGAGACCTGGGCCCACATCCCCAGAGGGATGTGTGGGACATGTGATAGCCCTTGGGGTGCAGGCCGCTCTGAAAGGGGCTTGGACTGCAGGCAGGCAGGCCCCTCCACCACCCACTCCTCTCGGATTACAATAGCTTCTCTGCCTCCCGAGTGCTGGGATTACAGGCGTGAGCCACCACGTCCAGCATTTACAATAGCTTCTCTGGTATGTGGCCTCCACTGCAGAAAGTCTCTGCAGAAAGTCTCGAAACTTCCAACGCAAGCCAGTTGGTCCCCAAATGCCCAGACTGCACAAGAGCTGCTTGCAAACTGGCCACCTTGACTTCCGAGAACAGACCTGCCACGAGAGAAGTGCATGGAGCTCTTAGCCACACCCAGACTCGGGCTCTGGCATTTTGCTGCCTGCATTTGCCACGTTCCTTGACTTTTCAAGAGCTCTTAACTACGACTCCATTAACAACGAACTCTGAAATAAAAAAGCTTTGCAGGGAGTTTGCAAGTGGCACTGGCAGCTGAGTGTGTGTGAGGCGGCCACCCCGCGGGGCTCTCCGTTATTCCTGCAGCTGAGGTTTCCCTCCCCACCCAGCCACAGGAGGGGACTCAGCCAGCCATGTGTCCCCTCTTCACTCCCAGGTCTTCGGGTTCGGCCGATGATGGTGCTTTTTTAATTTCCTAGGAAAACTTTGCAGGGCATGTCTGAGAGCCAGGTTCAGGACCACAGTGGCCCCACAGCCCTCCCTCTATGCCAGCGTTTCCCTTCGCTTCTCCTGGGCCTCAAGCGTTTCCCTTTAGCACGGACTTCCTGACCTCTCCCTCCAAGTGTACGCTTCTCCGGGTTTCTCCACCTGAAGGCTCCGGCCGAGGGCACCCAAAACCCCGCACTGCCCTGGGCTGGTTCCCGATCATGGGGTCTGCCTGCTCTCGGTCACACTCAGCTCTGAGCTTCGGGGAGGCAGCGCCGGGTTCTGCCCCTTGGTCGGGGTACTCCAGGTGACAAGGCGACCGGATCCCTGCCCCGGAGCCCCACGCTGCCCCGCCCGTCACTGTCTCCAGGATCTCAGCAAACGTCACAGCCCTGGGCACCACAACCCCAGCTTGCTTTCTCAGTTTGTATCTGGCCCTGCACCGCCTACTGCTTTGTATTGGGCTTTTCCTAAGCATGTCACATGTAACAGCCTCTGCTCAGTCCTGATGGGCCTGGACCCTGTCACATCACAGTGCTCACCAGAGCCGGAGTGGAACCCTCTAACGCCAGTCAGGTCGGCCTGGCCTGCTGTCCATCTTGCTCACTCCACCACCTGCCTCCGTGGCTTCCAGTCCCTGAGCATGGTGGCTCTCCCAAGGCCTGGCATGGCCTGGGAAGCGTCTCCTCCTCCCACCTCCTGATTTGCAGCATTCCACTTCCTGGGATCTTACTCATGAGCTCCGGGTAAACCCTCCACCCCGAAACCCCCGCCCCAGCCCCCAGCTGTACATCTCCCTTGCATTGTGCTGGTCATTACCAGAAATTGAGGGGTGGTTTAAAGCACACAAGAGATGTGGGTTTCTGCCTATATCATCCTCTTATGTAGGCACTGGGCCCCCACCGACTCACGGCGACACCCCAAATCCAGGCCCGCAGAAACGGAGGGGTTCTGCACCTGTGATTCACTTTTACTTTATTTTTCCTGGTTATCAAAGCAATTCATATGTAGGTTAAAACTAGGATTGTAAATAAGAAAGACAAGCATTCATACCGGTGGGCCAGGCCTTCGGAACTTGAACGTGAGCCACAAAATTCCTCCTCATCCCCCTCCCCTTCCTCCTCATTAATTCAAAGAGAACCACGAGTTACAGGAGCTGCAAACGGGTGCACGCCACGTGGTACTACGTGGCCTGGAACCCACCTAACCTGACGCCATCTGGGCTTCGATGTGGCCCTCAGTTCTGCAGGCCCCAAACCTGGGCTCAGGCTGACTTTTCAGGGGGAAAGTACTGAACGTGAGGAGCCGGAGCGCCCGCTGGGGATCTTCCCACAGTGCATGTTATTGGTTCCTCTGGCCTCATTTCAGGCTCTTCTGTTAGCTCTTTCTAACGAGAAATACTGTGATTTAGCTTCTCTTCTGGAAAGAACATTTACCTGTTCCACAAAGGCTCTGGATTCTCCAAGCAATTAAACAGTAACTAAATCCACAACAAACTAGGTTGGAGAACGTGCACCATGCAGGTTTCGGTTGGGTCACTAATCTGAAAGTGGTTTACTATCCCTAAGAAACATAAAACCTGCAACTTTATTTCCAGAGCCAAGAGACTCCTGTCTACACACAGCCCAGAGAGACACGACTTCCCCAGACAGAGACTGCCAGGCCCTAGAAATGAACTTTCTGTCCTCTGATGTCTCCCTTAAGTTTGAATGTTGACAAAAAGACCTGGGCTTTGGGGGACAGAGCTCTTCCTAAGAACTAAGATCCTTTAGCTCTCCAGGAGCTAGGAGAAGGTAGAAGCTAGAAGGGAGGCTTAGGACCTGTCTGAAACTTAAGATTCCTCCTTGGTAAAATCTGAAATCAAGGCTGGTGTGAGATGTAAAATTCCTGCAACTTTAAAGTGACCTTGCTGGGTATGGCGGTGAATGCCTGTCTTCTCAGCACTTGAAAGGCTGAGGCAGGAGGATCCCCACAAGTTCAAGGCCTGCCTGGGGTACACAGCGAGACCTTGTCTAAAAAAAAATGTCTAGAATTTGAGAGCCATCACCAACAAATGTACACAAGATAAAATGGGAAAAAATAGGGGATGGAATTGCAGGGCTGGAGAGAAAAGACGTTATTCTGAAGCTGGAAGTAGTGAAACACACAGTGCAGGGTGGTCAACACCACTATGTATAGTGAGTGTCTGTAAGGCAACATGTACTCAGCGTGAAAAACAGTGAAATGCAGTTTTCCATTATAAAGCTGACCAGCACTGACCTGAATTTAAGTCTCGTCCTGGATTGAAGGCTCGGCTATTGACAGTGGTAGAGAGTCGATCACAGCTAATTGTTCTAGATACATTGGTATTAAAGTTTCCATCGAATCTGTAACAACAGAAGAGGGTTAACAATGATTAACTGGCATTATCTAACCTAGCAAAGCAGCCAACACACATGGTGGCTCATGATGAGACAGGTCGCCCCAGGAGCAGCAGAGCGACACTGAGAATGGAACACAGAAAGTTTCAGAACGGAAGCGGCCTGCAGCTAGAACACTTAGGTGACAGTCAGTTCAATGTGGAAGAACAGCTCACTTTGGGAAATGGCACTTTTAGTCCCAGCTGCTGAGAGGCTGAGAGGAAAGAAACACAAGTTCAGGGTCAGCCAGGGGCACGTGTGAGATTATGTCTGCAAATGAGATGTGGAAAAGGATGGGATGTGGCCCAGTGGTAGATACCAGTACTGCAAGAGCAAAAGAACACAGTAGGGCAGCGTGGCCTGTCGTCCCAGTACTCGGGAAGCCGAGGCAGGAGGATCCAGCTGAGCTCAAGGCCAGCCTGGGGTATGTAGTGAGCTCAAGGCCAGCAGGGACTCTCAAAAAATGAAAAACCAAAATGAATCAAAAACTGACCATTAAGCCAATCATCCTTCAGTGAACTTGTCGGTACTATTGAAAAAATCACAGCCAACATGATGACAAAACTCAGACTGTAATTTTAAAAAGTCCAGACCAGAGCCCTGACATTAGACATGAAGCGGCACTCTTCAGCTGCTTGCGTCTGAAGCCACATGGGCGGCAGTGAAAGACCCCGAGTGGGGCCTGGCTCTGGGTCTACGTTGCCACCAGCCTGTGACGCCAGAAAAGCGAGGCCGCACCTCTGTGCCTGTTTTCTTATCTGCAAAAGAAGACTCTGCAGTGTATTTCGCCAAACTGTCGAAAATCCTGCTACCACCTGAGGTAGGAGTCAGAGCCCGCTCCTGTGGGAGAGGACTGCTAACAGGGCAAAGTCTTTCTAGACTCCTGGAGCCAGGTTCAGGCCTGGACCACTGTGTACTGGTACTGGCAGAATCTGTGATTCGTTTGCTGGACAAAACCATCGGCACAAAGAGGACGGGCATGTGCCAGCACACAGGCGTGTGGTCAGCCCACAGTCCACTGTGGACCCTGTCAGAATTTCACATACCGGAGGATTACTGCAGCTTCTAAGAGATAAATAAACAGCCTTGATATTATATTTTTAGAAATTTCTGATGAAATACATAGCTCAGGTGTCCTCAAGAACATCCACTGACACACAGTCAAGGACAAGCATGGCTCACGATCAGGCCCCTTTGGTCGAACCACGAGCACTGACGCCTTCTGATTGCTGGCCCATCGCAGAGGTCTGGGGTCCAAAGCTGTGCTGTGTGAGCAGGGCTGGGTTTCACATGTGCGTCAAGCTCACCACGGAAGTTACACAAACTCATTGGGGATCCTGTGCCCTCAGAGGAGGACACTGGAGCTCACAGCAGCCCTTCAGCCTCTGGGGACATGCAGTGTCTCAAAGGACAGGCGCTTCCTGACATGGCTGCTCCTCCCTGGCCCTGCCCAACGTGTGCAGACGAGAAGACTGCTGTGGACCACGCAGCACAGTCTTGTTCCTGCTTGTGCCAAGTCTGTTCCCTTAGGAGCTTGCATCAAGCATAGCTGGTGACACCTACTGTAGGCTTCGTGGCCACAGGTCTGTTCCTACTGCTGATCTTGGGAAAGCAGCCACAGAGAAAGTAAGGGCCAGAGTGCAGTGTCTTCCAGTAAAACTTGACCTCCGAAACAGGTGGGGTGCCAGGCTCAGGAGGTGTAGACTGAGGACACCCTGAGGTGCAGAACCCATGTGATTTCTGCAGTGTCTGGTGCAGTGGCCCACGTGGCCACTGAGCATGGGGACTGTGGTTGGTGTTACTGCGACACTGAGCTTCCCGTTTAGGGCTCTGTGTAGGGCATCATGGAGCAGCAGGGGCCGTGCTTGGCAGGAAGTCTGGTGGCTGTGTTTGCCCACGTGGGCTCCTGGGGAAGACCTACCCTCTGCAGCGCATGACGGCACCTCAGCTCGCGTCAAGCGCCTTCTATCTGCTTGACGGCACTGTGGTCTCACATTCCTGGCTCTGGCTGTGCTTTTCATGGGTGAAGCACGGGTCCTCCAGGCCAGGTGCTGCAAGGGCAGGTGCCTACCTTGCTGTACGAGGCCTACCACTGTGCACATGATGCTTAGCAGTGTTCTTGTCCAAAGTGGCACTGTACTGACCAGCCTTCCTCACACCGGCGCCGCCTGGGCCTGTCCTGCATGCAGGCCAGGATGTGCTCACTGAACGGCTGATCCCCCACGGCTGGAATTCCTGCCACATCCCACTCACCTGGGTGGCATGCCAGACACAGACATGGGGATCCAGGCTGAGTCTGGGTTGAGGACCAAGAACCTGGCGCTACCAGCCTTGGAGGAACAAGAGGCAGAGCCCTGCCTGCCATGCAATTCTCTTGGGGTGAAGCATGGCTTCTGCTGAGCTCAGTCTCAGACCTCAGAGCCTCCTGACTGATCCGAATCCTGAGAACATGGCACGTCAGGCCATGGAGCTCAGGGTCCCTCTGGGCCCACTTCATGGCAGAGAGGGTGACAGCAAGGGTGGCTCAGCAAATTGCACTGCCTTCTGGACAGGTAACTCAGACAGGGTCAGGAAAAGAGCCCGGCGCGTCCACACCAGGACCTCGGCCAGCAGCTACCCCCTCCCCGCTAGAGTCCAGCCACCAGTGCCGGGGCTTCTGTGAAATGCACGCTGGCTCCTGGGAGCCAAGAGATGACTGTTTGGAAGGTATGATTCCTTTACAGACAAGATCACCTCAAAGAGCGTAAAGAAGACATCGTTATAGCCACTTGATGACCAAACAAGCTGGTGTCTGGTTTTGCGATGAGGCCCCAGCAGCCAGGCGTCTTCTGACTGCTATCCCTGGCCTTCCAGCCTCAGCAGTGGTCACCTTTTTTCCTCTTGGAGCAGCACCAGCACCTCTGCCCGTCCCAGGTTCTAACAGCCTTGGACATGAGAGTGAGTCGTGGTCAGCCGTCAAGGTCACCACCCAGGGCCCTAAAGTGGCGTCACACCCGGATGTGGGGCTCACAGGCACATAGAGCTCTTCTTAAGATGCTTTGAAATACAGCTTGATCTTGCTTGGGGTCACTGGAATGATTCTGCACTGAGAAACAAATTCCCTGCTGAATTCGCCGGGTAGGGGCAGAGCCGCCACACTCAAGACAGCTGCTTATAAAATGAGAGGGCAATTCATGGAGGAGCTTGGGTTTACTTCACACTCGTGCTTTTCAAAATTTAGCCAAGATAATAGAAAAAAAACCTGATTTAAATCTCCTTTAGATCTTGACTCTAAAAAGTGGAGATATTGGATTAAAATTGCCCTCTGTACTAATTTTCATAAGATAAAACCAGTGCCTGAGGAGAAATAACTCTGTCTCTCCTACCCCCTTAAGAGGGAGAAAAAAACTTCCTTCTGGATTTACTTTCATGAACAACTGATCGAAGCGGCGTCCCGAGGGAGAAAACAGGGCTGTGACGCCCACTTTGATCTGTGCCTGTGGAGAAGCCCGCTCACTCCCCGCCTGCCTTCTGAGATGCGCGCTTGATTGACGCTGCTCTGATGTGCGCTAGCTTTGAACTTCAGACATTTAATTCCCATCAGGCTGCAGTCATTTTTATTCTCCTTCAACAGGATTTACAAGCAGGAGATCAGCAAATGTAGAAGATAAAATAAATTTGCAGCAGCTTTGAATTTTACATCAAAACAGTGTTCAAGTGAGTTCCAATTGGATTTCATTCAGCCTCGATTCATAAACCCATGGTTCGGTGGAGTCCCAGTTTAGAAAGAAAAAAAGACCAGAAGGAGAAAGAGACACAGAGACCTGAATCTCTGCCTCGGTCTTGGTTTACTCTTCCCAGGGAAGGTGACTCACCAGGCAAAACGCTCAGAATCCAGGGTTTTCCCGAGCATTTCAGGGAAGCTGCCCAACCCTCTCTCGGCACGCGGCCCCACCCGGCACAGCGAAATGCGGTATTGTCACGGATGTGTTCTTAAGGCAAAGATTTAGAAAGCAAATCCCTGCAGACTTTGCAGGAGAGCAAGGCTTATAGGGATAGCTCTGCGCAGGCACAAACCCCACGCAGCCAAGAGAACAGGGAGGGAAGACGGGGCTTCCTTGCTTGTTTAGAATCATTGCTAAAATGTAGAGACAAGTGCAAAGGTTAGGAAAATAGATCCTTTCTTCTGAGAGTAACACCTGGGATTAGTGTGGATAGAGGAGGAGAGGCTCCCAGCGGAGCCCAGATGCCCAGCCCCATGCTGAGTCCTGGGGTCCGCACTGCAGAGGAGACACCTCATGCTCAGCTCCACTGCATGGTCTCACCTGCTCACTGTGCCTGGGAAGCTCTGTTCTCCAAATATTTGCGCAACACCAGTTAAAAAGAATTAAACAAGAGCCTCCTATCTTCCACTTACCCACCCATGAGAATAAAGTTAAACAAAGGAAGAGCTAAGATAAAAATCAAACATCTGCCCTGGCAAATATTTACTCTATTTGAATGGTAGAAAAGGAACGAGAGCAGGATCAGGTCTATCCAGAGGGCGATGCCCGCTTGCCACTCCCCGGCAGGGCGTTTGCTCACTGCAGTGCCGGGACAAAGGGGCCGGCTAAGGAGCTGTAAGATCACGGGAGCCAGGGCTGAGTGGTGGGCTCTCCTCACAGATCTGCGGGGCCGGTGCGATAAGTCACATTCCTTTTATTCTTATCAGTAGAAAGGATGAAGTCTTCAGGTTTGGCGGCTGGGCCAGGCTGCCAACAAGGGCCGTCAGACGCCCTTGGAGGGGGAACCTTCGGGTGAAGGGCAGGGCATCCCCCTGACCAAGGTCCAGCGGTTCCCACAGAGCTTGGTTAACTGCACAAGGCTGGAGAGCCACCGTGGACGGGTCCTCTTCCTTCGGAGACTAGCAAATGGGCACAGGAAGAAGAGAGAAGGGAGGGCATCGGGGCAGGAAGGGGGAACCATGGCAGGGAACAGGCTGCCCGTGACTGCACACACACGGCCGGGGTGCCCTTTCTCGCGTGGCATACACGAAGGGAGAGATCCTCTACTGTTTCTCTGCAGGGCCTCAGTGCTGGGCCTGGGAAGAGCCCAGTGCCTTCTGCTAGAGGAATGAATGACCTTTCGGACCTGTGCTCATGTGAGCAGAGAGGCACCCAGATCAGGAGCAGCACTACGAACCTCTTGGGGTCGTGCTGTGCGCGAGGGGCCACGGTGTGGACAAACAGGATGGGAGTGCGAGGCCCAAGGGGCTGCACATGGGGATGGCCTGGGGTGAACCTGTGCCATCAGGAGCAAGGGCGGAGCAGCTCAGCGAGGGTGCTGGGGAGGCCCCAGGGCACCTCGAGGTCTCTGCCTTCTTTGAAAACACTGTAGTAATTAGCACAGGTGAACACAGAGAAGGCTAAGGGAAGGCTTTCGGTGTTCAGGGAAGGCAGGCTCCATTGGGTTGGTTTGAGAAAATGGGGCTTAAGAAGAAAAAAATTACAACAACTCTGCCAAAAATCCATGAAAAAATTCAGTAACTGGAGGCAGTGTCTCAACTGACGTCAGTACTGGAAGCAGGTCCCACTAAGCCACTAAGCTGAGATCTTCCTGGCTCAGCCTCCTGAGGGCTGGGACGGGGGCAGAGGCTGGGCTCCAGCTTGTTTTCTGAGATCTGCCTGCGGAGCTCCCTTCTCAGGCCTCCCTGCAACTGCTTTTTTTTCCAATTCCCATGCTCAGAGGCCTCTTCCTAAACCCCCTCAGCTCTAAAAGACAGGTCACACACCTGCCCCACTCTACCTCGGTTTACCCTGCTGTGCCCCAGGGGTTCTGGAAGACACAATAGCTTTCACCATCACAACCTTCAACTTGAAACAGGTGAGTGCATGGAAAGTGTCCCACAATTTGTGTACAGTGATGCCTCAGTTGTCAAACTCAGTTCTTTCCAAATTCCTGTTCAAACAGCAGAAAGTTTGAGAACTGGAACAATGAAAAACCAGATAATTGGTTCTGAAGCCAAAAATTACACTTACAAATTCATTTTTCCAAGTTTTAACAAATTTCACAATGATTTACTTAGCTCTTTCATGGTTCTCAGCTTTTCCCTTAGCTTCATGGCTGTATCACCAACTTTCTTTGGAGCCACGTGTACAAAATTTTACACAATAGTTTGCACATGCATGTGCACACACACACACACTGAGTGTGAACACATTACCCAGCACTGTGTACTATCAGAGCTGCTGAGACTGAAGGCCTCTGTGTCTGTGGAGAAATGCCTCAGCCTGGCCCTGAGCTCACTATGTAGCACAGGCAAGCCTCCAACTCAGCAATCCTCCTGCTTCTGCCTCCCGAGGGTTGGAATGACAGGCATGAGCCACCATGCCTGGCACTGTGGTGTGTGGTACTGATTGCTGGTGGGTGTGAGTCACCACGCCCAGTATTGCTGGTATGTGGTACTGGGACGAACTCTGGACCTTGCACTTGCCAGGCAGACACCAGAACCACTGAGCTAAATCTCTGACCCTGGCATTATCTGTTTTTAAAAGTGAAAGGTGAACAGACAATGTATAGTTGATGGGGGAGTGGCGATCACTGGAACACGCTTGGTCAGAGCAGCACTTTGCTCCTTGAGTTTTAGACATTGATCTGACGGAGACGAAGGCGAAGCACAGAGGAGAAACCGTGGTCTGCACACGCATGGGCAGAGCCTGACCACAGGACAGGGCGAGGCTGTGACGGGAGGACATGCAAGAAGTGGCAGAAGCCACAGGCTGCAAGAGTGGCGCCTCTGTAACCACCTTAGGGAATCTTTGAGCTCGAGTTTAACAATTTAAAATTATATGCTTTATTTTGGAAAATTTAATTTATATGGTCTTTGAAGTAACTATTAGAATAATGATTTGAAATACTTATCAAGTGAATGTGCTGGAATTAATTGTGTGCATACTTTAAAATGTTACTGAAATAAAGTGAAATAGTTTAATGTCTTAATATTGAAATCCTTATGAGATAAAATTACTTAAATAAAAAATTCCTACAGGAATCTGAATATTATAAATCACCATGTTAATCACTAAAGTTAAAAACAATCTCCAGTAACTCATTTCCAGCTCAGCCCATGTCAGCAGGTCTTCCAGAATCAGAGCCCGAGAAAACGCAGACTCAGCTCTGGGTCACAGCCAACGTCCGTCCACTTCACCAACGCATCCCTCAGGTTCGAGCCTCCTTCCAGGGCAGCAGAGGTAGAATGTTCTAGGAGTAAGCACCTGTGCCCTTCGGCCCACTCTGAAGACTAATACAAGTGTAACAGCCATGATGGGTCCTACACCCAGTTCCCACCCGTTCTGTAAGGTAGGGTGTGCAATGTTGGCCGACCTCATTCTAGGTGTTTCCCTGACTGCACTTTGGGGACAATATCACCATTTGGTCTGTGGATTTTGTGAGCCCAAGACGGCTCTCTCCTGGGTGGGCCTCATCTAATCAGTTGAAGGCAGCTGTAGAACAAACCCTGCGCCCTTTAAGCAAGAGGATTCTCCCAGCAGCCTGCACCTCTCCTCCCTGGGTGGGCAAGAGGGAATTCATGCTGTGCCTGGTCTCCTGGCTTCACAAAGCCATGGGTGCTGGAAGGACCCCTGCGCTCCCAGGCCAGGCCTGGGAGCTGTGCCCACTTCCTCCTAGGCCCCTGGGACACAAGTGTTCAGTGAATGAGGACACCCGCCTTGCCTCCATGTGGGGACACAGAACAGAATAAAAACCCACGTCCTCTAGGTGAGCCTTTCCTTAGGAAACGAAGACCTCAGAACCGAGAATGCCACCAACAGGAGCGGCTGTGCTGGGGAGGGAGAGGAAGCCTGACAACACAGGAGATGCCCCTGACATGTGGGGTCTCAGCTGGTCTCGCTGGGGGTGCGGGGGCTCCAGACACACGGGCGCTCGGCTTGTTCTCAGCGCTGTGCGTCACACGCTGGGCTCCTTGAGCAGGAGCGCAGCTGGGAGTCCATACACAGACCTCTCCAGGGTCAAGCTGTCCACACACAGATCCTTTAAAGCCAAGAGCTGCATGTGCGGGTAGCAGCTCCCTGGGACAGCCTCACTGTGTACTGCAGCATGGATGGAAAAAACACCAGGCATTGCCAGCATGCTGGCCATGGCCGCCGAGCAGGACAGCCGTGGGTGCTGCTCCTATGGGAAAAGCTGTCCAAAGTAGGAATGCGAACCCAGGACTGCAGTCCTTCTGATTTTTCAGGGGCACCTAATAATTTCAATTTAGAGATGTACAAATTTCCTGAAGTTTCAATAGCAATGACTTTAAAAATTGTAATTTTGAAAACCATGAAGCAGCTGTGCCCCAGGCACTTGTGTATCTGGAGCCCTCAGGGACACCTCCATTTCCTATCTCTTCTGCCCACTGCCCACTGCCCACGCAAGGTTGTCTACTAACGAGGGCCCACCCAGAAATGGACTGTCTCGAAGTGAGGTAGTCATGCTGTTAAAGACGGGTTTGTCCCAGGTTCAGCCTTGACCTGTCTGCTTGTGCGTGGGGAGAAGGTGTTCAATTCGCCTCTTCACTAGAGGCTGGCGGAGGCTCCTGTAGGAACTCAGGAGTTGGGGGGGTCTGCAAGGAAGGACTGGATTGTTTGAGGGGCCAGCACTGCAGTCAAGAACACGTGCGGCACCACCGCAGACTATACAGAACAGTTCTGGAAGCCCTCACTTCTGAGCTGTGTGTTCTAATCTACCTTATTTTTAAAATATTAAGTCCCAAGAAAATACAACATAGATTGTAAATCAGTAGGAATGAAAAGCTTGGCCTGAAAAAATAGAAAGGAGTGGCTGGCATTGTCTTGGGTCGGGGTCAACCACCCACAGACATACATAGAGGAAGCAACAGAACTTGGTGACAAGCAGTGACCACGGCTTTGGGTCAGGCTCGGGAGGGATGTGCTGGGGTCTAGATGACTCGTGGAAGGGTGCACATAGGCCCTTCCCCGCGTCCAGGCGCTCAGAATGTTTACAGAGGAGCAGGAAGGGGGCACATGGCAGGACACAGTCCACCGGCCTGAGGAGTGGGGAGTTGCCCTCCAGAACTAGGACAGCCTGTTGTATTCTTCACTTTAGAATTCATTCACTGCCCAGTGAGGTGGTGCAGGCCTGTGACCCAGGACTCTGAGAGGCTGAGACAAGAGGATCACAAACTCAAGTGAATACCGGGCAACCTGGTGACCTGGCAGCACCCCGTCTCAAAGCAAAGGGCTGAAGCCGTTGTTCGATACAGAAGCCAGCATTCCATCCTCAGCCTCACGGAAGAGTTCACTCCTAATGAAACCTGGCAATTTTCCAGGCTTAGCAGACTTCATACTCAAGTGAGAGTCTAGGTTTAAGTTGTGGAACCTGGACCTGAGTTGCACAGTGAGAAAAAGGTTATGAAGTTGGGGGGGGTGTAAAAATAAAATGCATTAAAAAATAAAGACATTCATATTGGGGAACAAAGGTGACTGAGAGTTTTCCAATGGTTGAACCCTGAGCCACATGGCCTTAAAAATCCCGTGTGTGGGAAGGTGAGGGTCCACCTTACACAGCAGCAGGGAAGGTACACGCACGGTCACCAAGCGCAGCTACGGTGCCCAGGAGTGTGAGTGACTCCACCCAGCTGGGCACGGCGCGGAGGGGCGGCCTTACTCCATCATGGACGGCGGGATGGTGCAGCAGTCCTGGATGGCGGTGAGCGGTGACGTCAGGTGTGCCGTGTAGGATGCTTCCACCACCTGCTTGTTGCGATTGACCACATCCAGGTACCGGTTGAACTTCTCGCGGATCTTCTTGGCCAGCTGTGGGGACAGGGAGGAAAATCAGTGCCAGGCCCGACATGTCCACCTGTTACCTCTTCCCGACACACTGGCTGACCTGTGCCACATGCCACACACACTGGCCTTCAAGGGAATCCAAGGCAACCCAAGTCTTCTTCCACGATGGGACTGAGACTGAGAAGGCCCAAGGTGGCTAGGCATGGCAGTGCACACGTGTAATTCTGGCTCTCTAGGAGCTGAGGCAGGAAGACCACAAGTTTGAGCCCACGCTGGGCAACTTAAGAGAATTAGCAAGACCCTGTTTACAAAACGACTCTGTTAAGGGACTGGGGATGTAGCTCAAGTGGTACCGCGCCAGCCTTGGATGCACAAGGGCCCAAGTTCATCCCTGGTACTGAAGGGAAAAAAAAAGACTCTTTTATAAAGGGGGACACTGTGGTTGTCCCTCAGTTGTGAAGCCCTTCAATTTTGTCCTAGTTTAAAAAAATACCCAATGCTCAATAATCAGATAGTGATAAAACAGTATCTTCTGGGTTCTAACAGATAATGATGCATTATGAATTTTTCAGACACCCTAAATTCACATAAAATGACACCTTTCTATTAAAGTCCTTGCTGGCCGACGGAACAGAATCTACCAGTATTACTGTCAGTGACACACACCTTCCAGGGAACGGAGCCCGAATGGTGGAGGGAGGACAAGAGGAGAGGGAGGGCTCTCTGTACTGGGCTTCTAGACGCAAACTCACTTTCAGGGAGGCTGGGATGTGTGCAGGGAAGAAAGGCCTTTCAGCACCGGCCACAGCGTGGCTTGAGGAAGGGACTCCCAGGCACCAGCCTCCAGCGAAAGCCAAGCCAGGCGGACAGTGTGGATGGCCACAGGAAGCGATAGTCCACAACAGAAGACGTAAGCGCCCGTGGCCGTCACACCTCCCGGGGGACAAATGCCGTTCCTCCCTGCTGTGCGCAGAGTGTGATGCCCTCCTGCGGGACCAAGGGCTGGAAACCGCAGCACTTCTCTCAGTCCACACCAAACACAGCTTAATTACAGACTCCAAGGAAAACGCTGCCGCTTAAACAAAACGTTGCTCAAATGAAATGATTGATAAAATGATGGCTAATTGGGTTTGTGGAGCTGTTCATTAGCAGCACATGAGAGAACTAATCGTGTCTGCTGGGTTGTGGGGCTTAGAGTCTCACCGCACTCAGGCTGCGATGGGGAGCCAGAGCAGAACCCCTTCATTTGTTATGCCCAGATGATTTTTAAATCTTATCAGTTTTCCAGGGAAATTTGAGGGGCCTTTAGTCTTAATCAAAGAACTGAGATTCTCTGGCTTCCAAAAAATTGCACAAATTATGAAGTTTAGAAAAAGTTCTAGGGCCGGAGATTTAGCTCAGTGGTTCCAGTGCCTGCCTAACAAGTGCAAGGTCCCTGGTTCCTTCCCCGGTGACCACATACCACAATACCAGGTGTGGTGACTCACACCCACCAGCAATCAGTACCACACGTCACAGAGCTCATGCCTGTCATCCCAGCACTCGGGAGGCAGAGACAGGAGGACTGCTGAGTTCAAGGCTTGCCTGGGCTACATAGTGAGCTCAGGGCCAGCCTGACTACAAAGCGAGACCCTGTCTCAAAAAAAAGAAAGAAAGAAAAGTTCCACATGTTGCACAAGAATAAGCATACCAAGTTTAATCTGATGATGGGCTGCTGGGACTCTGCTGGTCATTTCAAAGGCTGAGCTGTGAGTCTGGGAGACAAAGGAGTCTATTCACCTTCCAGTCCTAGGATGGAGTTCTTGCTGATTTACTTAAGTACGTCATTACAGCACTCTGAATAGCTGAACATCATACCTATCTTAGATCACTTTAATTTCATCGGCCAAGAGACTGGACAATGAAATGACTTTACTGGTCACAACTCGGTGGGAATTGGTACTGAGCAGGCAGGTAGAGGGCAGGGTGACCCTGAACATGACCCCACCTGAGGCAGCTCCTGGAACCAAGTATTTGGTCCAGAAGGTCAACCATGCCACAATTGAGGCAATCCGACATAGAGGAAAATAAAAGAGTATCATCCCAATTTGCAATTCAGCCAATAAATAGGTACCAAAGCACTCTACCTGAATCCTCTACCCATTCAAAATGGTATTCTAACATGGAGAAAATGTTCGACAGACTTCAAATTTATGAATTTATTTCTTGTTTTTTGTTCTTCCTTCCCCAAAGTAATATAAAAGAAGCTACATGGATGCCTACAGTTCTAAAAATATAGCCCAGGCTTAGTGTGGTGGTGTACACATACAGTCCCAGCATGCTGGGAGACTGAGGCAGGAGGGTGAGTTTGAGCTGCTTCTAGAAACCTTTGTGAACTAGCAAGACCCTGACTCAAAATATTTTTGAAAGGCTGGAGATGTAGCTTAGTTCAAAGGTGCTTGTGTTCATTGCACAGTAATTCAATAAAAACAGACAAAATTAAGTAATATGCCATCCAAACATGAACCTAGGGTTAGTCCCTCACCATCAGTAATGCACTGCCAGGGTTTGCCACCACGCTCACAGGCCCGTGTGCCTGGATTCCCCAGCAGTGAGCAGCAGATGATAGAAGAAGCCGGTGCTCTGCGAACCCTGACGTACATTCTCAGGGTCCCACAGCCCCCACTTGCCACATGTCAGCGCTGTGGTCTGCTTTCTACTTTGGATCTAGATGCTCCCCCCCAAGGCTGCATGCCCACTTAGGTGGGGCTTTTGCAACCTAATTGGATGCTATGGCTATAGGCGACTTGCTGTTAGAAGGCAGGGCCTGGTCGAGAGAGGTGGTCATGGGGCATGGCAGACTGCTCATCTCCCTCCCTCGCTCCTCCCTTCTCTCTGCTTCCTGTGCACCATGCTGTGAGCTGCTTTCCTCCCAGGCCCTTCCACCATTCCATCTTTCCTTGGTGCCAGGCAACCACGGACTAAACCCTCCACCTTTAAGTTGTGGTGCTGGATGCTGCATCCAGGGCCGAGAAGGTAACAAGGGCAGTCTGGCTGGCACCTGGCTCTGCTTTTGTTGCCTGCACCTCTCTGACATCAACCACATGGCTGGGCATTCTCGGTGTAGAGGAAGTATCAAACAATCAATATATATAAAAAGAACTCACTCTTGAGTGTCACTGACCTTCTGGTCTTATGATCATCAGCCTTTTTGAAATCCAGGCCATTTATTTATCTACAGCACTGGGGTAAAACCTAGGGCCTTGCACGTGGGGGCAAGTGCTCTCATTGGCTGCACCCTCAGTGTGCAGTAGTTACTTTAAACATATGCAACAATACATTCTTCTCCAGCAGGAAGCAAATTTTATCTGTCCCTTTTAGGTTCCAACTTCCAGTAAAAATAAATCTCAGTGATTTCCACCTGGAAATGTAAATAGGTAAACCCATCACTAGAAAATAAATGCTCTGGAACAGAACAAAAATAAGAGCAGGATTTCCAATTCATATTAAAATAAACAAGAGACTTGGAGTCATCTCTGTCTCTCACAGACCCACACAGTCTTAATGTTTAACTCCACTTGAGAAATAGCCCATCGTTTCTTCCAGGGATCTGGTGAATTCTAACATCAAAAGGTCAGACGTTGCAATCAGAGCCACTATCCCTTTTTCTCTTCCTTTTCCTTTCTCTATTTGCTTTTTTTCTTTCTTCCTTCCTTTTCTGAGACAGGGTCTTTCTGTGTAGTTCTGGCTCTTACTGACTCACTGTGTACTCCAGGCTGGCCTTAAACTCATAGTGATCCTCCTGCCTCAGCCTCCCGAGTGCTGGGATCATAGGTCTGTACCACCACACCAATCTCCACGTCCACTGTTTGAGTGTAGAACATGGACCAAGACTGATTCTTACAAGGTATTTTATAATACTCCAGAATTATGTGAAATTCACATTTCAGTTTTCACAAGTAAGGACTGTGATGCATTCCTGCAGTTACCTGTCTACACAGCTGCCCCCACTCTTGCAGGGCAGTGGCAAGCAGCTACAGCAGAGACCTGGCCTGTTTTTTCATAGGTTCAAGTCATCATTAGGGTCTCTGTCATATCCCCAAATGGGGAGATGACTCTAGGTGCCAGCAAGATAGAAACCACAGCAAAGGCTTTAACTGACCTCCTCACAGGATACAGGGCCTGCATCAGCTGCCTGAGTCTGAGTAGAATTTTGCTTGCTTGTCGCACTAGGAAGGTGTGGAGCACCAGTACAGGAGGCTGTGTGGCACCAGGAGGGTGTGCGGTGCCTGGGATAGGGTCACAAGACGCCACATGGCACTACCTGTTCCCATACAAGCTCACTTACAGGAGCTCCCAGATCCCTTGCTGCAAGACACTGATGCCCTGTGGAAGGATCCCAAGCTGTGCTCTGCTACATGGGTGAGCCCTTGTCCAAGCCCCCTGGGTATCTTCAGTCCCTGCTCTCTCCCTGAATAAGGCCCCTGGCACCACAGATAACGCAAGTCCAGCCTTGCAGTCCCAGTTACTTTCCTTATCCATAGAGACCACGCCTTGGTAAGTGGACAGAGCACCTGGGGCTGCGTCCCCAGACACGGGGACACAGGATTCTCCAGAGTACAGATGGCCCACAACCTTCCAACACCGTGTAACTAAAAATGCTTTTCTTTTCACAGCTCAGCCGTCACCTTTTCTCCTTCTTTATCCTCTTTCCTTCAGTCCCTACAGGGCTCCCAAAGCTGGAGGATGAGGGGATGGAGGCCATGCTGTTCTCTTCCTGGCCACTTGTGAGGGCAGCCTGTGTGTAGTCACCATCAGATGAGCAGCAGGGAATGCTGCTCCCAGGGGGACACATCCTAATTTTCCCCTGTCACCGGTGACAACGTTTCATCAAGACATCAGTGACTCTTTGCTGTTGAATTTCCTCCCCTGGTTTCCCCACAGACACTTGTGGCATTTGCACAGGTCCCCCAGAAACCCCTTTAAAGCTGTTTGACCTTAGCTTTACACTTCTGGAGAGTGGGGGTGAGGCAGACACATGGTGAGAAAACATGTAAAAGACAACAAAAGGCTCAGGACACTCTATTCACGTGTGCTTCCTGAAAGAGGGCTGGAGGGCATAACAGTGACGGAGGGGTGTACAGCATACACAGAAGCCACACCCAGGAGGCTGGACAGCCACAGACAAGTCTCGCTGGGTGCAGAAGGGCTTCACAGTTGACATTTAAAACCCTCTGAGCCAGGGGAAGAATTTAATTGCTGGTCCTTCGTTCTTTCAACTCCCACCTTACTGCTCATGAGTAAACCTTTTATTTTGTTTTCTGGTGCCTTCCAGGGTTTTGTTATTTGCATGTATGTGACACATATCATTTCAAATGTTTAGCACCTCTGCACGATCACATGGTCAGATTCCAAAACATTCTCAGTGTTTCCTGTTGGACACTACATTCATGACACAAGAAACGTTCTAGTAAGTTCTCACTGCTTGTGTTAGTAAAGTAACACTGTCCAGGTGGGCACAGAGATCTCTCTTATTAACTGGAATCTTGGAAAATACTCTTTTCTCCTTAGCACCCATCTTCACGAAGCAAATCTGGAATGATTCACCTGAGTCCAGGTGACGAGCAATACACAAAGCCAGGGTGTGATTCTTCCTGTCACACCTGGGTTTGGGACCAGCAAGCACAGGTGGTAGAGACCAGAAAATGCCACAGGTTGCGGGCCTCAGCATGGGAGCTATAGGGAAAGGGATGGGAACTGGCCAGGCTTGAACTGCTTCCTCACGGTTAAACCTACCTGGAAATCTGGAGTAAGGTCTGGGGGAAATGACTGTTCTTAGAGTAACAAAAATGGCCCAAAAATTAGGCTCTGGGGACATGTGAATTCCTCCGGCTTGTGCTTACTGCAGACTCTCAAGATCATCTCCCTGCTTCTCCCTGCTCTGTGGCACAGAGCTTCCCTGTGGTGAGGACACCTGCCCTCATGTTGAGACTAAGGAGGATTTGGTTTGTGAAGTGTCTAAGTAAGGACTACACACGTAAAAGATACCACATATAAACATATGTGGGAGGCTGAGGCAGGAGAATCACGAGTCAAGGCCACTTTATAAAACACAGAGTCCCATCCTCAAAGAAGGAAACTTTAATAAAGGTATCGAGTGAGTGGTAGTGGCTGCTGTTTTCCTAGAGCTGTTAAATGCTGTTGTGATACTTGGTGCTGTGAGGGTTCACAGTAAGCTGGCTCAGGAGGACTTACTCTGCTCCCAGAGAGAGGTGCAAGGCCCGGGTCAGGACAGCCAGATCAGCACCAGGCCTTGATCTTCTTTTAGCTGTCAGGAGACTTCGGCCACCCAGGTGGTGAGCAGGGGCTTCTTCTGGACCCTCTGTCTCCCGTCTTTGGGATCTGATTGGAACTTGCCTCCTACACACGTCCAAACTTCCAGAATACATTTCCATGAGCTGTGTCCTCTGTGTCTTACATCACCCTGGAGCTGGGCAGAGCCTTCTCCCTCCCCATTTTACCTTTGAGCAAACCAAGCTCAGGGCCTTGGTCACACGTCTCCTAAGCAAATTCAATGGGCAGGGCAAGGCGGATCTTGTGGGGAAGTTCGATTCAATTCTCAGCCAAGTTAGTTTGTGACCAGGATCTTGGAAAGAGTTAAGTTCGTGAACCGAGGCCCCGCTGCACCCAGGTTCTGCTCATACTTGCAGTGCCAGCACCACTCCGCCCTTGGTACGGCCTTCCCAGCTCCCTCTTGTCCTAGGACTCATGTTGGCTCCACTCGTGTTTATTTCACACCACTGACCTTGTCCTATCTGTAGCCCCATTGTTTCCAGGAAACAATCACACAGACGGCAGCACAGCAGGTGCCTACAGGTACCTGGCAGGGTGCACAGCCTGCCTAAGCCTATGGCCCCACAGGGTCCTCTGCTGTCCCCAGCTGCCGTTTTCAAATGGGTCCAGTGGGTTAATTTGCCATGGTCACAGTCACAGTCAATACCAGAACAGTGGCCAGGTCCTGGACTTTGGACCACTGTGGTGCTGGGTGGGGAGAAGAGACCCCCCCCCCATGTCCCTCCTGTGTGTTGCCACCTCACAGCACACCACACTGGAGAAATCACCACTGGAACCCAGAGGAGGGTAGAAAACCTACTAACACTGCTCATGTCTAGTTCCAGCCCGCGGGCAACGCAGGGCCTGTCTGCTCCTGCCCTGGCGCCACCCCCTGGGCAGTGGGCGCTCAGAGCCAACCCAGCAAATCAGACACAGGAGCTTCGGCGCCACGTGGTTTCTCTTATGGAAGAAACCCAAAGTCTAAATAAAGAGCAAATTAAAGATAGATAATAGGAGGCAGGGAGGGATTTCTGTAAATGGGAAAGGACCAAGCGATGGAGCGGGGGGGGGGGGGGGGGGGGGGGGGGGGGATGGGTGTGAGAAAAACGAAGACGTGTCCTATGGGGGACCTCACGAGGAGCCTGCCCTGCAGACACGGGCTGCCAGGAGGGAGAATGTGCAGGGCCTGGATGGTGCCGCCTGGGGAGCGGTTTCCTGGCATGAAGAAGCTGCCCCTGGCTCTTCCCCGACTCCACCCGCTCTTGCACCCTTCTGCTTGTTTTAACCCCGCACACAGGCCCTCCTGGAAGCCCATGTGTCAGGGGTGCAGCTCCAGGACCTCCCAACTCTACTCTGAGAGCCAGCAATCTTCTGCTGGTCACCAAGGACCAAGAGTGACCAACTTGCCCAGAGGACACCAGGCTGCTGCGACAGTGGCAGCCCTCGGTCGAGACGGCCTCTGCCGCCACTTTCCACGCCCACTGAGGTGCGCGGGACTGAGCAGAACAGGGCAGGCCCGAGAGGAAGACCCCAGTCCGAGTCCGTCCTGAGAGGAGGTACGGGAAGAGCCAGCAGGGAGGAGTGGATCTGGTGGGGAGGAAGGAGAGGGTGTGCCTGAGGCTGGGCCTGTGGCCCTGAGTGACAAAAGCCTGAGAGGCAGGGGCTGCCCGGTCGGGGTGCACAGAGCTTCTCGCCCCACACAGCCAGGGTGCTGGTGATCTGTGGGTTGGCACCAGCGCACTTGGCCTCTGGTTCTCCAGAGGACACGGGCACAAAGCCCAGGCCTCCTGAAAGGTGAGTCGGGGCGAGAAGGTGCTCGATCCAGGGCTCAGCAGCCCCTGCCCTGCAGAGCAGGCTGGATCCTCATGACGGGAAGGGTGGAAGGTTGGCATCAGCCCAGGCAGGAAGCCCCACGCCCTGGAACCAGGTGCCTCCCGTGGCCACACAGCCAGTGCCCAGGCCTGGAAGGTTCCTGCTTGCTGCCTTGCCAGGAACAAGGTGCCAGCGAGCTGACCTTAGGGTAGCTGGAACTGAGGGGAGGCAGGGGAAGGAGAGCAGGGCTGTGCCGTGCAGGCAATTCAGCTGCAGAGCCCACGGGGCCACTGAGGACCAGGGCCACAGAAGAAAGGCGGGGGCCTGCCCCGAGCTCAGGGCTCCCTAGCGGCCCTAGGAGGCCCCTCCAGAGAAAAGCAAAACCAGTCTGCACTCCCCTGTGCAGCCCTGACACACCTTGCATGCTGGCATGCAGCGTCCCAGTCAAGCGGGACCGTGAGAGGAAATGGGGTTCCTGGCTGGAGGGCTCTGGGCATCCGAGTCTCACTGCAGCCCACAGCGCTCTCCTCACACCTGAGCAGCTCCTCAAGGCCATTCTGATGACCTTGGGGCTGCAGGGATAGAAATGCTGCTCAGGCGCAGGGTGAAAGTGGCCTCAGAGCACTTCCGTCCCTCTGAGAGCCCAATTACTCGCTGGCCAGCAGGTGCCGTCAGCTTGGTGTGGGGTGTACAGATGGTGTCGGCTGGGAGACACAGGTCTGCTACTGCTGCACATGCCCTTATCCCGGCTGGGGGGACGAGCTGAAGATGCAGTGACTGCCTCCAAAGATGTCCAACCATCTCTATGCCGCCAGCCCCCTTCCTGATGCCGCAGGCCTGGGTTGCCTTCCCAGTGTGCTGCCGCTCTGGGTCCTCTGAGGGCTGCAGGGCTCAGTTACAGCAAGTACAGGTCTCCCGTGGCGCTGCCACCAAAAGCTATGTGAGCATAGTAGGCACGGGGCGCAGGGCACTTCCTGTGGGTGCCGCAGTCTCACCATGCAGAGTCTCTTCAAAACTGAGGAAAGAGAGTGTAATGGAAAGCACGTGGGACACAGTTTCCTCAGGTGCAGAGACTGGGCCTGGCTCTGCAAATTCCACGGGTCTCACAGAGCTATGACTTGGGACAGGTGTGGGCTTCTCCCTTCCAGTCACCGGAGAGAAGACGGTCTGGGCCTGGTTTCTGGACACTGCAGTGGCTGTGAAACCCTGCTGAGCTGTGGGCCCTTTACAACGCAGCCACGCCTATCAAGTGCTGACTCCAAGGTGAAACTTGGCATAACAGATATCTTAGTGGATACATGAGGGAATTAGTGTGCGTGTGTGTGTGTGTGTGTGGGGGGGTTTGAACCCAGGCCCTTCTCACTTAGCTACTCTCCTAGTCCTCTCATTATGATGTTATTTTGGTACAAGATCTCTCCAAGTGGCCCAGGCTGGGCTAGAATCTGCAATTCTTCTGCCTCAGCCTCACAGAATGCTAAAATTACAGGCGTGCACCACCAGGCCTAACTTCAGAGAAAACAATGTTTGAGCCAACAGTAACACCACACCCACACACCACTTAAATGAGGTGCAAACATTGGGTGCTGGCTGGAAACAGCGCCCACAAGAAACAGCATAAAAGGAAATGCTTCCCCTTGGCCCCGAAGCTGAGTGCAGAGGACACTCACCCGAACCACAACAATCCGGCTGCATCCTGCTCTGAACTCTGCGTGTGTTCCTCTGCCAAGCGCATCTAATCTCTCTTGCTGACAGCTGGACGGGGAGGCCTTCTCTTGCTCGAGCCAATGACAAGGCAGACTGTGAGCAGAGCCGGGTGCGGCCGGGCACTGGCCCCTCGCTTTCCCATAGGGGCCTTGGCCGCAGCTCCAGGCTGAGATGTGGCAGGACCACTCCCTGATGATTGTGCATAGCAGCGTGCTTCCTGCAGCGCAGGAAGAAAAAAACACTAAAGGCTGTCTGATTAACACCCGGCTGAACACCATGGAACAGCTATTTCAACAAGATCACTACCTACCCAGCCTTCTAAAATTAAAATAAAGCTGTAGCTCTTGGTATCCTTCCAGTTTTATCACACCACATATTATTACACGGGTCCAGAATTTCAAAGCATTTCTCCAGCTCAGGGGCTCCTGATGTTAGCAGCAATTAATCCCTTCAGATCACAGTGAAGTATTTCTCACTGCACCATGGAATAGTTCAGGCGTGGGGTGGCCTCATTCCTGTCTGTTCCCCCAGCTTTAGGATCCTTTCTGAGCTGAGTTTCTACTGGTGCATCCCGCCAGCAGGAAGGATTTGACATTATTTTATTTCTCCACAGGGAAAACAGTTCTAGGACGGAGCCAGGGTTGGTGGGTGAGCAAAGGTGGAGAGACCAGCTTCACCTCCGTGAGATGTCGGAACAGTGTCCAAGGGGTTGTCTCCAGCCTACAGTGTGTTCACTCCTTCAGACAAAGTCTGCATGGGCTTCAGAGCGAAGTGCAGGCTCATCCCGCTCCCTCCTAGTGGGGTGGAGCGCTGTGCACAAAGGCCAGGCCTGTGATCCCAAGGGCTGCCCCTCACGTGGAAGGCACTGGCACCTACGCCTGTCTGACCCACCTGCCCCATGGCAGGCTGCACCTGGCCCCTCCAGCAGGGCCTGCTGCACCCGAACACGGCTACGGAACAGCTGTGTCCAGGCTTGCTCCTTTCGAACCTGGTACACAGTGTGGGGATCCAGCGGAGGACAGAGGAAGTGGGCAAGGGTGGGTTTCTGCCCAAACAATGGTGCACACATGCACATGCACACACACACACGCGCGCGCGCGCATGTGCATCCTCAAGCCCTAAGTGAGACTGTGTGGTGAAGATTGTGGTGGTTCTGACGAACCCAGTCTCTGCAGCCGGTGTACGTGTGTGTATGCAGGGACAGAGGCTGCGCAGCATGCAGAGGCCCTGGGTCTCATCCCTAGTCCACCTCAGATTCTGACACACACACACATGTCAAAACAAAAGCTGTGCACAGAAGGGGCATGAACACAGGGTGCAGGCTGTGTGAGACCAGCAGCTCTATGCTGCTTATCTGTGTACAAGCGTGTACAGAGACGGGATGACCTCAGCTGATCTCCACACCAGACATGCATGCTGGCTAATGTAACACATGTCCCTCTCAAGTCCCCTGGGCTATATTTAGGACAGGAATTCAAGCCTTCATGCACGCACACACATCTGACTTCCAAATATACAGTCAGGATACAGGATATAGGCTTCTTAGACATTTCTCTCAGAACACAAACAAGATCGCTAAATGCTTCAAATTCCAGGTTGCTGTTTCCTACACAGTGAGATGTGCAGCCAGCCACCTCATCTTTCCTCATCAGGAAGTGGCTGCTCAGCATCCCTGAGGACTGTCAAAGCCTCACATGGGGAAAGATCTGGGAGCCCCAGGCAGATTCTCAGGGCCGCCACATCCTCCACAGAAACTGCACTAGCAAAAGCTTCGCCAGCCACAGACAGTGCCACACAAAGAATGTCGGGTTGTTCTGACTTCTGGCATGTGACAGAAGGGAAGCTCACCCACTATACTTTAATCTACCCATGGCCCAACAGCTGCAGTGTTATGCTCACCCCATTAGCCAAGAGCTCTTCTTTAGAGGGCACTTAAAAACGAAACCCCAATTGCCCAATAGAAATTCCACGATGACAGAAAGTATAACCAGCCATCTCAGGGCTGTTAACAATGGGACTGTGATGAATGGCTAAGAGAGACTTCATTCCTTTTTACATCCAGCTGACGCTCCTTCGGACGACCTGGGGTAATGTATCGGCTTCCCCCGGAGGCCCCGCAGCCCCCACCGGGTGATTTATGAGAGCATAAGGCCTTGTGGCTAACGGTTGGGAAGGCTCGGCCCCACTGCTCACCCGCCAGCCGAGCTTTAAACTCCATCTCTTCGTCAGTTAGTGCAGGTTTTTACCACAGTACTTACAATGTTTAGGCACCTTGTTTATCTGATGTGTCAGACTCTCAGGATAGAATAAACCACCTTTTTTTTTTTTAAATTGAAAACACAGAAAAATTTGCAGTGGAGTAAAGTATGCGAAGCGACCCAGATAGAGTTTCAGAACCTGGCGGAGAATGTGGGTTTCAGACGTGGGCCACTTTGGCTCAAATCCCGGTCCTGCCACCTCCTTCAAGTAGGATTTGAGGAAATTGCTTAATGTTTTTGAGTCTTAATTTCCTCTACGCTAAAACAGAGAGGGGAATTGTATTTATATCCCAAGGTCATGGTAGAAATTTAATGAGATAACTCATACGAAGTAGCATTTATTAAAGGAACACCATCAGGCCAAATATGCCATCTTTCCAACAGCCCCAGTACACTGAGGTACTAACCCTGTGTCTGTCTGCCATCTTCTAGGATTTGAGCAAAATGTATGTAAGTCAGACCTGAACCTGACTGGAGGTGCTGCCACAGGAGACGGCACCCAGAGCCTATGCAGACCACCATCTTGCTGCCCATGAATCTGCTCAGAAAAGCACTCCCACAGAGGGCATATCTGTCCGTGGGCACCTACCCCCAAGGCACTGCACTGTGAGCAAGTGAACCCTGTGCATGACTCACAGGGACCTTGAGGCCCGTGTGCTTCCCTCCCTATGATGCCCAGTGCATGCTAAGTCCTTGACAGCGTCTGTGGACCTGCCCCTCACAGAGCTGCGCCAGCGTCTGCCTCTGCAGATCAGGCACCAGCACACCTGCTCCATTCCCCAGCAGCTGCGAGCCCTTGTTCTGACCTGCTCTTTGGACTCAGGAGTTAACCTCCAGGAGGAGAAGCTTCCCAGAAGAAAGGTTTGCCTCTGGAGGACGGAACACCACAAATTTATTCTTTGCAATAAGGACACTATCTTCTTATGTCTTTCATATCTAAGGAATATACAGTGATTATCAAATTTCTGCACTATTTAAGAGGCAAATTTAAATTCAACTTTGCAAGATTTGGGGGGATCAATATAATTGTTCATAAATATTTCTTTTGTCTTAAGTAACAGACATTTTAAAAATCCCACACAGAACCCAAATGTATGAAAGGCTTTGGGAAACTGTTGGAAGGAGAGAGATGCAACCTTGGCCTTTCACACTCTGGCAGGGTGCAGACCTGGCTCCGGCTGCAAGGGGCAGCATCTGAAGACACAAATCTTGTCTTTACCACTTTCCGTTTCTATGGGACCATGAGCCATTTATAACCATGGCTTTCATACGACAGAACTCCTATGATGTCATCACATGGGTGAAATAAGAAAAGCGTCTGTGGAAGAAAATCAGCAAGAAAATGCAAACACTGCATGGACCACCCTTCCTCTGGACTGTCCTTCCAACCCGACATGTCCTGCCGCAGCCCTCATGCGGGCAGCCCGGGAGAGTGAGAACCACAGCAGAGCAGCCCAACCTGAAGCCACGGAGCCCGGACGCCAGCTGGACATCCAGACTCAGCTCCCCATCTGCTTGGTGCTGGTTGATTCGTTCTCAGTTCTCCACTGGGCAGCTCTGGCACCCCAGCCTTTCTTTTGCTTTCCTATAGACTCAGCGCCTTTCGTTCCCTCATTCAACAAACATTTAGCAAATGCTTACATAAACGGAGCCGATGTGGACCGGGGAAGGAGGGAACTAAACTGGGGCACGGGCTGAACAAACCCAGGGACTTGCAGAGGACAGGCTGGGGCCAGGAGCGTGGGAGCCGCGCTGCCTGCGGGATTCCTCGGTTCTGGACAGGCCTGTACTGCTCGCGCATGGCTCTGGGTAACTGTAAACACACCCGCGCCCTCTGGCTACCGCCACACTTGGCAGCACTACAAAACAGATCCGGATGCCGCCGACAGGAACGCGGAGGGGCAAGAGGAGGAGCTCTGGTCTTTTCTAATGAACCTCAGCAGACACTGGCCCCGTGCTGGCCGCTGGCTGCCAGAGCTCAAAGACCAGAGTGTCTGGAGCTCAGCTTCTACCCGCCTCTCCCTCCTGTCTTGTCCCTTCCTTCCGGTGGCATCCAGTACAGCGTAACATCACCCAACTTTGCTACGGTACAAACTTTCTGCGAGTAGAAACAGAAAGGACAGAAAGTGAAACTAACATAAACTCCATGTCCAGCTGCCCATTTCCCAGCTAGCTGGTCAAGGTCCCCAGCCCTTCCCAGGTCTTTCTAAACTTCCTCTTTTGGAAACTCTCTTTCCAAACCTTCCCTTCTAGGGCCTCCTCAGGAAAATTGACGTGAGGCACTAAGCCAAGCAGCCTGCTCTGCGCTGTGCCCTCTACTGACATAACAGACCACACCAAACACCCATTCTATGCCACCTACATAATCTTTCAAACAGCTTCGCCAGAGAGGCAAATTTAAATTTGATTTCTCCAATTTAAACACATTGGTACAGGAGCTGTAAGGTTGGCTACTCTGCCAAAAACCAAACGGTCAGTGAACCAAGTGGCTCCCAGACCTCATGTTTCCCATCTCAAACAATGAGGGCCTCTAATTCACTGTCCCAAAGCCACAGACAGGGGCTGTGGGGCAAACGGCACAGGGAAGCTTCCCACCTTCCCGCCAGGGATCCCAGATGCCTCTGTCGCTACAGTTCTGAAACACAACACTGACTGGGCTGGGAAAGCTCGCTCTTCACACCTTGGCACTTCCGGTGCCACCTCTAAGACTGAGCCTCATTTCTTGGTCTCCTCAGTCAAAGAGCCCTCTGGCATCTGCAGGCAAATGCAAGCTGGTCCCACACAGCATATTCTCATAACAAGAGCCTAATTTTGTGCAAAATCAACACCTACTTCACTGCTTCTACTCAGCCTTTGTGACCAGCCCTGTCACTTGAGCAAAATCTGGAGTATCACCATTTGCTGAGTATCATTTTCTTAGAAAAGCAATAAGCTTATCTCGTATTATATACCAAGGGTTAGCAGTTTGGAGATCAATCAAGTTAAGTGGATATTAAAACAAACAAACAGCTGGGAGAAGGTGCATGCCTGTAATCCTTGTGCTCAGGAGGCTGACTCAGGAGGAACATCATGAGTTCAAGACCCATCTGGTCTAACCAATGAGTTCAAAGCCAGCCTGAATGACATAGTGAGACCGTTTCCAAAAAGTAAATAAAATAAATAAATAATAAATAAGCAAATAAGAGCTTTTCAAAATAGCAAGACACAGCCCAAACTTTCTGGCAGATCAAGGCAAAGCAAGGTCTGACCAGTAAAGAACAAAGGCAGTAAGCAGAGATAAATGTCAAAATATTTCTAGACATTAGAGTCAGCAGGTAGGATTCTAAAGCAGGTATGATTAGCTATGTCCAAGGATGGAAAGGACATTATGTTTGCAGTGCATGAAGGGAGGAAACCAGCCGAGAAGTGTATTTAAAAACAAATGGAGGGCTGGGGATTTAGCTCAAGTGGTACCACACCTATCTTGGAAGCACAAAGGCCCAAGACTGATCCCTAGTACCACCACCAAAAAAAAAAAGAAGAAATCTTAAGATCTGAAAAAGCACAATATCTGAAGACATTAATAGCAGAATGGGGATTATGAGGTATACACTTAAAGACTAATCAATAAAAATTAATCTGACAAGGCCGGAGGGTTAGCTCAGTGGTTCCGGCACCTGCCTTGCAAGTGCAAGGTCCTGAGTTTGATCCCTGGTAACCACATACAATGCTGGGCGTGGAGACTCATGCCCACCAACAATCAATGCCACATACCACAATGCCGGACATGGTGGCTCACGCCTGTAACCCCAGCACTCGGGAGGCAGAGACAGGAGGATTGCTGAGCTCGAGGCTTGCCTGGGCTACATAGTGAGCTCAGGGCCAGCCTGAACTACAAAACGAGACCCTGTCTCAAAAGAAAAAAAAATTAATCTGACAATCAGAAAGAAAAAAAGAAAAGAAGGGAATGCCACTGTCTCAGGGACTTCTCATAAACAGCAAAATATCTGGCATGAATGTAGTTGGCGTCAAGAAAGCACAGAGAATGACACAGAAAGACACCTGGATATCAAGCCTCACAAATAATGCAAAACATAAAGTACGGATTCAGAATGCTCAAAAAACAACAAGCAAGATAAACATGAAGGTGGCTATGTCTCAATAGAGTCTCAGTTTTTAAACAGAATAATATGAAGCAGTGTTATTTTCTGACAGCACAAAATAATGAAAAGCCAAGACAATTCGTCCCCTGGTTATCACATTACAGGAAATTTTTTGGACGCATCATAAAGTGCTATCTTTAGAGAGGAGTGAAGGGTACCAAGCATGGTAAATATGTAAGGACGGACAACACTTTTTCTTTTAACTTCCTCAAATATGATGTCTACAGCACAAGCTCTAGCACAGTTTGTAATATGCGCAGATTTAACAGACAGGATGTTCCTGTTAACAGGGATGGCGAGCCTTTCAGAGCGCTTGATAATAAAATGGCCTGCTGTGCCACGCATGCCACTGGCTCGCCACCACTGCATGGGGCAGCACAGACAACTGTGCAGGGCCATCAGGCAGGAGAGGAGCTCCTGTGGAACAGGAACTCCAAATAGATTCTAGTTAAGTTACACACAGGCATTGTAATTTGTAGGAAATATACTTTAAAATATGCAGGAAATGTTGCCTAAAAGCCAAGCTGTATTAATGTAAGGTTTTCAACTTAACTGGGGCTGCAGCTCAGTGGTAGAGTGTGTTTGGCTATGTGTGCAAGGCCCTGGGCTCAATCCCCAGCATGAGAAAAAATAATATAAAAAATTAAATACAGAGTAGGGATGGAGGGAGTGAGGGATGAAAGAAAGTGGAAAATGAAAATAAAATCTGATTGGCCCAAATCCAGTATTATCAAGTGTAAATTAAATTTTAATTAACTACATTACTTTCACAAACTCAATTAAAAGGCAGACATTTTCAGGCTCAAATTTTAAAAAGAGTGCCAGTTCTA